>PVIH01010002.1:0-78505 GCA_004025045.1 Sigmodon hispidus
ACTATACAGAGGATAAGAATGATAAGCATGGCTTATCAAGGGTGGAAATACAAATAAGATTGCTACACCTATATTTTCTTTGTGTTCATCTTTCCCTCTGAATTTTTTTTTCCATCCCTGTATATCCTTATTCAAGGTCTTTTCCCCCTCCCAACACATCTGGTCATTTTTTCCTCTGCAACTCCCCATCCCCTCCCTGCAGGAAGACAATCTTATATCTATCCTGTGTTTCCAACTTTTCATTCAATCACTAATCTTTTCACTTTATTTTGGGAGGGGGTGTGGAGCCTGAGCAGGGCTGAGGAGGGGCTGAGCAAGGACTAAATTACAGCTAAGTAAAGGCAAGAAGTGATTGCTGTTAAAATGAAGCTGCTCAGATGAGGACAGGCATCCCTGTTTTCTATGTCCTCTAGGGGTGAGTTGAGATAATTAATTAAATGTAATGATATTTAGGCTCTAGAACTCTGCAGGGGTGACTTCCATGTTTTAGTTATAATAAAATATAAAACCTCTTTTTAAAATCCAGGCCTATATTTTACACCTGTTGATAATTGCATGGCATGCAAAGGTGTGTATAGCTCAGACTGGTTAGAAGCATAGACTTGCATATTGCTCAGACATAATCTACATTCTTCCTGTCAAGAACGGTTTACTTGAAATCTCTAAGTTTCCATGCTCTAGACAATGGAAATGAATGCTTCTATGTCCCTCACAGAATTGAGAACAAAGTGAAAAACAGCTTAACCTGAAACCTGATGTCTACAATACTGTCAGGGTCTGTCTCGTGATAGCTTATCCTGCTTCAGTCACTACTGTCTATTATCAAGGCATTTCTGCACCTAGAATAACTCATTTGATGACATGTGCAAAAACATCAGTGTGAAAATGACATTCATTAATAAAATAGAGACAAAAATTATTATACAAGAGAAAACATTTCTGAGGGCCCATCTTACTATAGTAGTGAGTACACTGAAGCCAAGTAGGCCTTTGCAGCCTGATGTTCCATTTCCAGAATATTACTGCTACTTCTCTGCGAGACGAACAGATGTCTTAATATCTCTGGCTTCATTTTAAGCATCATCTTGTTTTTTTCAGGTAAAAAATATTGTTACTGTGTTTATATACATGAGAAAAACATTTCTTTATTGTGCTAGATATTGGGAAGTCCAAGTTTAAGATGATGACAGATTTTATGTCCCATGAAAACAGCCTGTATGTTTTGGCTTGTTCAGAGATGGTGTCTTTTCACAGTGTCCTCACATGGCACAGGCCTCTCTCTACTACATCTCTACAACATCACTTATAAGAATACAAATTCCATGTATGAATGTGATGTACTGTAACCGTATTACCTTCTATCATGGTTTTGGTAGGACACATATTCTAATGGGTAATTTGTTGAAGGCACAGCCCCTGACACAGTGTTCAAAGAGAGAGTTTTGTAAAGTGTCTGGACCATCACAGCTCTAACCTAATCAACAGACTAATCCACTGGTGAAATCATAATTTAATAGACTTATAGACGTAAGTAGGGACCTCACTAAAGGACCTGAGACACTATAATGTTCAAGGGTTTCTCTCCCTCCCTCCTTCCTCCTCTGCTCCCCACCCCATCTCTCTCTCCTCTTTCCATCTTTATGTCCATATCTGTCTCATCTAGTGTTACCTGTGCAGAAATTCTTTGCTGTACCCTTTTGCCATAATGTCCCTGCCTTTCTGAATGTTCAAAGCGAATAGATCCAGCTGAGCAGAAACCACAGGCTTTAGCAGAATGACCTCGGATCAGTCTTTGCTTGTTGTTCCTTTAACCTGTTTCTCTTGGGCATTTGAAACAGAGATGACAAGTCTTATACACTGTCTCAAGGACTCACTTTCAATGTCATTATATTGCTGATTAGGTTTTGGCTTATAAACTGGAGGGTCCAAACACTCAGGTAATATGACTCATCTATAACATAAAATAAAAATAATTGATATCTTTTAAATATTAAATAGGACAATATGCTAAATGGCTAGCACATAGTAGGTGCTCACTGAATGTTACTTGCATGGGCTTAGAAAGATATTGTAGAATGCGTTTTTACAAAGAATTCCAGGATTCTATATTATTAAGAAGAATTTATGAACAGCCTAGATTTTTGCCTAGAAATTGTTTATGAACTTTATAGCAATTATCTATTTTAAAGGTTACTAAAATAGGATCCTAGTTCCACAGTGAAGTCTTATTAGTATTTGTGTAAAAAGATATAGAGACTATACATTTAATTTCATATAAATACACACAAAAAAAAAGTTCAAATGGGCTAAAGATTTAACTTCTTCTCCCAGCCCTGAAAAATACACATTTTTGTTCAGAGGTAACCAAAATCTGTCCGTGAACACAAGCTAACAAAATAATCTTAAAGAAATGTATTCCCAGTGGATTTAGCTGTCTCCTTGCTCCAATATAATTTTATAACATTTAGTTTACAAAAATTGACTGAAGAGATATTTAGTATATTGCTTTGCAATGCAACATTTAATTTTATAGCAGGAAAATGTGTTTCTTTTTACAAATATATCAGCTGATAGCGTCAATAAGCAGCTCCAGAGTCATTAAGCACTATGCGCGAAGCTGAGAGAACTACAGATTTTGTTACTGAAACACACAGATTAATTTTCAGCTCATAAAATCACGGCATGGGTTCCTTGCCCAATGTCTGCAGCCCAAGTACACTGAAGTCTGAAATGAAAGCTCAGTCAACTCAAATGAAGGATTTTACTCAAATTAAAACCTTTCCGTACATTCTCAAAGCCTATTAAATGCAGATGGAAATGCTTAATGCACATTGAAGATTCTGCAGGATCTAGCCAATGTTACCTTCTTAGCCTCTCCTATTCCACTTCAACACACACAGTCTCCACTGCTTCTGAACGTGCACATGGGCCATGCTACATCTGCTTGATGGTGACCAATCTAAGCCTCTATCCTGCATTATATTCCTAAAATGAGACATCCATCCACCAGGATAATTAGAGGGAATGTTAGCTGATTCTGACACCTGAATTCTATCTATAACTATTTTCTAGGACATCTTGAGCAGGCCAAGTTTAAAATCACACATTACATGATTCCCTGCACTCTTTTATGGTGTAGTCTATGATCCTACTTATTTGAAATCTACTTTGCTTATGCATTCCACTGTACATAAGGGCAGAAGCTAGGCATTTTGTCACTTTCTCACGTGATCAGAATTCATTGTTTAGCACAATGGTACAGAAGCTACTTGGCAATTACTTACTGATTAGAACCCACTCTTGGAACAAATGCCAAGTTGGTGGTGTGACTATGAGCATTTCTGGACCACATTGAGAATTAAAACACATATTTTAGGGTCTAGAAAGTTTTGAATTTGAGCTTCAGTCTGCTATTCACTAGTTTTATATAGGCATGAATAGTAAATAGTTCCTCAAACTCATATTTTGGCTCTATGTACTCTCTCTCCTCTCTCTCTCTCCCCTCTCTCTCTCTCTCTCTCTCTCTCTCCCTCTCCTTCTCTCCCCCCTCTCCTCCTTCTCTTTCCCTCCCCAACCTCTCCCTTTCCCCTTCCTACTTATATCTATGTTAAAATATTTTCCTAATAAATGCCAACTCTGTTTCAAAAAAGAAAAAAATAACATAAGCAACATTTGAATACAAATTAACAAGAGATCAAAATTGTTTCTTTACATGGAAGGCTAACAACTTCTAAACACTTACAATTCAATTAAATTATGAAGGGCTGAAGGCCAATTGCTCCTGAAGAAACGTTTGTCTGCACATGATCTCTTGTCCTGTTGCTGAGGTAGATTTTGAGTAATGAAGAAAAGGAAGGTCAAATACTTCTCAAATCACTATGAGAAATGATGGGCAGCCTCGTTCACATCAGGAAATGAGCATGTGAAGTCGTTTTTAGGCTCCTAAGAGGTAGTAAAAGTGATAAAGACATTTCTCTAGTTTGGACTGGAATCAAGAAGGGATCCTGCCAATTGCTTATTGCATGACCTTGAGAATATTTACTTTTAGCAAAATGAGGATATTGTGCTAGTCTTACAGAAGCGAGGTAAAACCCAAACAAAACCTTAGAATAAATGTCTGCTGTCCCAAAGTTAGCATGCCAGGATTTTTGCTTTCTTTCAAGGCATTTTAGGACCTGCTTGCTCTAAAACTTTTCCTTTTGAGATTCCTGTATAGTGATGTCAACCCCATGGGACGATCAAAACAAACCTGTTAGACATACTGTGCTTAAAAGACTCAAGGAGAAAATTAAGCTCTTTACTGTGTGTATAATTAGAAATAATACTGGCAGCTTATAATGCTGTCACAAGATAGTGCCATAAAACGACTTCCCATTGCTAGATAAAATTCAAAGGAAGTTGGAAAAACTGCTAGGAAACTGGAGAAGGGGAAAAAATAAAATTAGTGTTTAAAAGAAATAAAGAAGAAAATATGGCTCAGTGATCCCTGCAAAATAACTTCCAAGAACCATAGTAATCTTGTAATGAAACCACATTTTCTATGGTGAGAAAATGCATGCCAGTTGCTACCCCACAGCGAAAGCAGATGCTCCTCCCCCACCTGTTTGCTAGTGTAGTCTGAGAAATGCAAGGTCATAGAGGCCACAGATGTCATAGATACTCCCATACTCTCACTGTCTATTAGCATTCTCATAGGGGAAATTTGAGGCTTAATCTCCTCTCATTATCTGCAGCTTGATTTTGTAATCTTAGCTTGGAAACCAGGCTTCAAATCTGCCCCATTTAATTTACTGTATATTCCATGTGTCAACACTGGTTTCTTTAATAAGTTCCTAGCATGATCAACTGTGCTCTCTTCTTGGCATGTCTATACTTCCATTATGCTTCACAATACACTCAGGGGTGTACTGATGGAGAAACAGAGCCATAGAATAATGCACTAAAGTCATCTGGCCATAAGCATCAAAGCCATAAGACTCCACACAGGCAGGTTTCACTCAGTAATGCTTGCTTAGCATTCTGTCTCAATCTTCTCACACAGTTCACCTTCTAACATGACAAATGGCTTAGATTGTTTGAGGGATGGCATAAGACTAGCAAATTACACTCCATAATTTCTAATGAATTCTGAGTATAAGAGAAACTTATTTTCATTGTCTCCAATTAAAAACTTTATCTCAGTTTCTAATTGAAATGTAGTTGAATTTTCTTGCTTAAAATAAAGACTCACAATTGAGCATTCCATTGCAAGAATATTTTCTAATTTAGAACAAGCCTGAGAGATATATCTCAACCTTCACCATGACCCAGTTCACAGAACCACTGCTTTTGTCCAGGGTCTACTTTCAAGGACACAGATCACTGCCCCAACACAATGCTGGAAATTTAGAACTAAGAGTCCAGGTAGAAACCATGGTGTACTGGGGTTAAAATTATACGCATTGTGAAGCAGGGCTCTTACTGAGAAAGAAGTGTCCTTTCCGCTGTGTCTGCCTATACGTTTTGATGTGTCTTTGTGCTTGGGAATTAGTGTAGAATAATTTTTAAATAGAAGAAAGAATGCATCCTCTTATTTTTCTTATTATCTAAATTTGCTTTTATCTAACAAAAATAACAATTTTATAACTTAAAAACTCAATATAGCCAGCTTTCTTCTTTTTCCCATCCTCCCTCCTTCTTTCTCTTCTTTCCTTTCTTGTAAATATTGGGGACTGAGCCCTGAACCTCACACATGCTAAGCATCACTAAGCTAGATTTCACAACCCAACTGCTTTTATTTAAATCAATATACATAATACTCAGGAGTAGATACAAATGGGTTAAATGTTATAATTTTATTCATGGTAGCTTTGACACAATCTTATTATTGTTAGTCACTAGAATGCTTTCAAGTTTCATTAGAGTCATCAGAAATAACAACCATGACATCTGCCAGAGCAGTACAGTGTCCCTTGACTCCAAATCAGCAACAAATATCCAGTGATTCCTAACATAAGTCATGGTTAATAGTGTTTATTTCTGAAGAACAACTGTGTAAGTAAATAAAAAGTCAAAGGAGAAGATGCACTTTGTAGAATAAACCTATAACTGCAGAAATGTATTACCATTCCAGTCATGGAATAGATTAAAAGAACTCAGGCCTCTTTTACGTCTGCTAATCTTGGCTCCTATTGCCCGGTAAATGTTATTACATCCTAAGGTCATGATGGCAATGTTAGGAGATAGCATCCGCATTGAGTAAAAAAAGCCTTCCACAGATTACAACAGGAGAAAATACTTCTCCTTCACCCATGGTATGGTACTCTTGCACTCATAATTTCAGAAGGCATCTTAGAAAACTTTGAGTACAAGTATGATAAATGAGAAAGAGTGTGTCCTCAGTGATGAGGCCAACTCAATGTGACCTTTACCTGACCAAGGGTCACTTAGAGAAGAAAACTGAGCCAGTACATTACAGAAGAAAAATATTCCCACACTACCCAGGAAAGGAAATAAAAACATCAGTATACCGATTAGTTCAGAGGCTCCCTATACAAAGAGAAGAAATGGGTGTTTCCTGAGCTTTCTATGGTTGGTATGATTTCATTTCAAATAGGAGTAGCTTATGAGGCCATGGGCAAGTATTTAACTATTTATTAGCTTTATTGATGTTTTTCAGCCCCATTTCCTGACATGACTTACTAAGTATGCTTTTATTTCCAAGATGCTTCACGAAATTAATCCAGGCTTCTAGATGAAACAAGCCACCTTGTTGGTGGATTGACTGACAGGTCCAATGAATTAGTTAACAGCTTCATCTATTGACAGGTTGGCTTGATGGAAAACAAAATTATGCATATGCAGAACTTCTGAGGGCTTTGCATAAATGCTAGACTGCAACAGGAAAGAACCAAAGATAGAAGCAGGTGTCTCTGACAAGATGAAAGAAATTACTGAAAAGCATCATCTCAAGCCCACTAGTCATAATACAAAGCCAACCAGTTGATCCTGACTAGAGCAAAATGCAAAAGCCAGCAACCAAGAATGTATAGCTGTTGACTCAGCATTTCACTTCTCTGAGGAACCATCCCTCACATGGAAAGCAAAACCAATGTACTAAGATGTTTACTACAGCAATAAATATGATTGTGAAAAATTTGACTCATCTATCCAGATGTGTTTAAAATGTTAAGTAATTATTAAAATTTAGCAACAGACAGCTACTTCTAAAATGATTCTCATGAATGATTCTAATAAAGTCATATATACATGAAACCTGCATTGTCTAAGCTGAGTCATGGGGTGGGCTGACAGGCACTAGTTTCTCTACAGCATGACTCTCTGAGTCCTCTGTCCTTCTAGCCATATTAATCTCACATGTTTTAAACCATCCATTTGGTAAACATACTGCTGCATTTGGCTTGTTGAAATGGCAATTGTGATTAATTTAGATGCATCTATGCTTGTCACCTATCAGGCTCCAAATGATGTTCTAAATATCCATAGAATCTATGTGCTTCTGAAGTCCTTTGCAGTTCAATGATCCTCTGAATAGCAGATTTTTACTGCTAAATTAAATTTAAAATCCAATTATCATAAATGAGAATTAGCACATCTGCATCTGTATACTCTGAGCTCAGAGCAACAAAAAAACAAAACAAAACTAAAAACAATACCATGTCTCATTCCTTTGATGTCTCTTGTCATTTCACAAGGAAAAACTGACCTATATATTTAAGCATAAAGTTAAATAATATATCAATACAACAGGCTTCAAGTGTTCCCTCTGGAAACAAACTATTGTAGCATTAGAATTTTTGTTCTCTAGTAGGTCATGGGGATAAAGGTTGCTTCCGGTCACCATTTAAGATGCTGAATAACCTAGAAAGTCTTTCTGTAGTGCATACCACCCACTGTCCTATCTTTCTCCCTCATAATTCTCCACATGGGTGAAAGACTATAAGACCACTGCAAGCTGCCATTTTCCTCCCATCCTAATATGTCACATTCTGCACCTGTAAATGTTACTTAGGACCTTTCCCCCCTCCAAAAATAAGAAAAAGAAAAAGGAAAAAACTATGCTGGGAAAGAAGTAGACAAACTACAGATGTTCATCTCTCCCTTGCCTCCAAATCCACTCTTCCAATCTCATGCTCAGCTGTGTAGCAGCCCACCAGCTTTAGCCTCCCTTCTCTACCTGCCCTGACTCCAGTGAATCACATAGATCTTCCTCTCCAGACTTACTTCCTTGTCACTCATTGCTTTATCCCAGTCTCCAGATCCAGGAGAACCCACAGGCCACTCCAGCCAGGGAAGCCTAACTTCACCCTAAATTCAATTACCCAGTTTCATCCCAATCTCTGTAGCAGATCATGTGCTGTCACCTCCTCCTCCTCCTCCTCCTCCTCCTCCTCCCTGCCTCCATCTCCAGGGGATTGAACAGATTTTTCTCCTCCATTCTTTCTCCCCACTCACTCTGTTATCCAAGACCCTGACTCCAACAAGCATTCTCTGGGAATGCACCAGCCAAATCTGCCAGAAAAGTAGGTAGGCTGGCAAAGCAGAAAGGTGAGCTTCTGATTATCACCCTCCCACCTATCTTCCAAATCCAGTTCCCCAGTCTCATCCCCTCTGTAGCAGACTACCTGCTGTGGCCTCTTTTTACTCTTTGTCCCCAGAATGCTAAATTGATCCTGGTGAGCAACATGCTTTCTCCCACCTATGAGTCCCCCAGCTTTCCCCCTCCTAGCCTACCCCTATACCTAAGTGCTAGCTCTCAAGACCCAGAGAAATACGCTTTACCTAGAACCCTCTGGGACACACTCAACAAGATCTCAGAAAAATCCCCTACCAAGCAACACACAGTCATCATATTCACCCAATCTGTGTCTTTTTATAGGGGACCATTGATATTGACAGATATCAATGACCAATGTCAATGGTCCCCTGTAAAAAGACACGAACTAACAGAATGAATGCAAAAGCAGGGTCCATCCTTCAGCTGCATATAAACACCTCAACTTGAAGGATTGACATTACTTCAGGGTAAATGGTTGGAAAAATGTATTCTAATCAAACAGGTCTAAGAAGAAAGCTGATGTAGCCCTTTTAATATATGACAAAATAGACTTCAAACCAAAACAAATCAGAACAGATGTTAAAGACACTATATGCTTACCAAAGGAAAAGTCCTCCAAGAGGACATTGTGATTAGCATCTATGCACCAAACACAAGGGCACAGAAGGCCCTAAAAGAAACCACTATGGTATAAATAACATTGACTTTCATACACGGATAGTGGGAGATTTCTATTCCATATTCTCAGGCAGGTCATCCAGACTCAAACTAAACAGAAAAATCTTAGAGCTAACTAAAGTCAGGACCTAACAGGTATTTACAGAACATTTCACCCAAATGAAAAAGACCTTGTTCTCAGAATCTCATGGAACTTTCTAGAAAACTGAACACATACTTAGACACAAAAATGTCTCAACAAATACAAGAAAATTGAAATAGCACCCCGCATTCTCTGTGACCACCACGGATTAGAACAGAAGATCAATAACACTAGACAGCTTACAAACTCATGGAAACTCAAATGCTCACTACTAAATGAAAAGTGGAAGGAAATTAAAGACTTTCTGGAATAGAACACAAATAAATATACAGCATATTCTGGGACACCCTAAACAGTTCTAAAAAGCAATTTCATTGCACTAAGCGTCTACATAAAAAAAAAACAAAACAAAACAAAAAAAAAAAAAACTGAAGAGATTGCACGCTAGTAACTTAACAGTGTTGGTTTCACACATGAGAACAGACACACACTGCCAGCTGCCACACTAGAGTTTATTCTGGAAAGCTGGCAAGCAAGTACCAAGGAAGAGAAGCAGAAGAGAAAAGAGAATAACTTTCACAGTTTGTCTCCTTATAAGAGAATGGATGGGCGCAGATTTACATAGCCACGCCTAGAGGCGTGCCCTCCACAGGGCAGCACCAAGTTGGGTTATTGAACTAGTACTTTTTACCACGTAGCTGTTACGTGCCAGGAATTCTTACAAACAGCACACCTGAAAGCTCTAAAACAAAAAGACAAAATCACATCGATTAGGAGAAGACAGTAAAAACTAATCAAACTCTGCACTAAAATCAATATAAAAGAAATAAGAACAAAATAACACAAAGAATAAAAAAAAAAGTTTTATGAAAGAGCTGGTTTGTTGTGAAAAGTCAGTAAGACTGACAAAGTCTCAGCCATATTAGCTAAGTAAAAGGCTGAGAAAAAAAAAATATCCAGATTAACAAAATTAGAAATGAAAATGGAGGACATGGTTGGTGCTGCTCCAGTTTGCTCCCTGTTGTGGCCATGCCCCCACCCTCGCCTCCCAGGACACGCCCCTGGGCGTGTCTGCATACGCACCAGCACCCTTCCTTTAAAAGAAAATAATTCCCGGCAGTGATTCCTTTCTTTCTCTCTGCTCTCCCTTCCTTTTCTCCCTCTCTTTCTTCTTTCTTTCTTCATCTCCCTTCCCCCACCCTTCTCTGAATATCCAAATTCCCCAATAAAACTCTAAATGGCATCTAGCAGTGTGTTTCGACTTTCCACGTGCAAAATACTAACAGACATAACAATAGAAACTTGGAAAATCGTAAAGATATACTTTAAAAATGTACTCCACCCAAATTAGAAAATCTAAAAGAAATGAAATATTTTCTTGAAATATACCGCTTACCAAAGTTAAATCAAAAACAAACAATATAAACAGACCTATGACCTACTAGTGAAATAAAGCATAATTAAAAATCTCCCAATCAAAAAGAAAAGTCCAGGACCAGATGGTTTTAGCACAGAATTCTTCTACCAGATCTTCAAAGAAGAGTTAATGTCAATACTCCTCAAATTATTCTACAAAATAGAAACAGAAGGAACATTGCCAAATTCATTTTATGAACCCAATGACCTCGATACTAAAGCCTCATAAAGACCCAACCAAAAATTACAAACCAATTTTTTTATAAACTCAGATGTAAAAATTATTAATAAAATGCTTGCAAACTAAACCCAATAACACAGCAAACAGGTCATCCACCTTGATCAAGTAAGCTTCATCCCAGAGATGCAGGGATGGTTCAACATATGTAAATCAACACATATAATCCACCAAATAAACAAAATGAAAGAAAAAGAAAATAAAAAAGCATGATCATCTTACTAGATACAGAAATGCCTTTGACAAAATCTAACATCCCTTTGTAATAAATGGGACAAGAGAAAGATCCCAAAGTACATATCTAAACATACTAAAGGGGGTTTTCAGCAAGCTCATAGTCACAAGGACTAAAGTGGAAAGAAACCCAAAACAATTCCACTGAAATCAGGGAAAAGACAAGGTTGTCCACTCTCTCTATGAATATTCCTGTTCAATAGAGTATTTGAAATGTTAGCTATAGTAATAAGACAACTGAAGATGATCAAAAGGACACAAATTGGAAAGAAAAGTCAAAGTATCTCTATTGCAGATGACATAAGTGTATATATGTGACCTTTAAAAATTCTACTGGGAAAGTCCTACAACTGACAAACACTTTTGGCAAAGAAGCTGGAACAAAATTCACTCACAAAAATCAGTAGCCCTCCTGTCTTAGGGTTTCTGTTGTTGTGAAGAGACACCATGACTGTGGCAATACTTATAAAGAAAACCATCTAATTGGAGTGACTTGCTTACAGTTCAGAAGTTTAGTTCATTATCATTCTAGCAGAGTCCTCTGGGGAAATAAATTGCTCTTCAGGGTAGACTGCATGCCCAGCAGTAGATGACCACAAAAACCAAACTCAACAAGATTCCTTGTCTCATAATGCCATGAGGGCTTTTAATTTTTTTAATTTATCTTATTTATATTTGATTTGATTTACATTTTTCTCTCTTTTTAATCTTATAGATCCTTTATGTATATATTATGGCTTCTAGTTAGAGTTTTTATGGACTCCTGAGTGTGTGAATGAGTGGATCTTTGTGTCTATATCTGTTTTATGTGCCTTTTTCTGGGCTCTTTTCCTTCTGTTTGTTTGTTACTACTCCAATGTACTAGCTTTTGTTTTAGTTATTAGATTAGATTATTATCCCTTATTACCTTGTTTGTTTTCTAATGAGAAACAGGAAAAGGTGAATCATGGTGGGAGGGGTCATGGGGGGGAACTGGGATCAGCAGAAGGGAAATTGTAATCAGAACACATTGAGAAAAGAAGATATTTTCAATAGTGGGAAAAATTTAAAATGTCTATCATGTCTAAATCTCTATGTGTGCTTATATTTTCTTAATTTCCAGAAAATTTTAGACTCAGGATCCCTCTTTAAATAAACATAAAGATTCCTATCCCCAATGTAGTTTGCATTTTATAACACAGGACACAGAGGATTAAAAACAGTATGGATTTAAGAAATCTTATAGGAATCTACTACTTGATAAAGAGTTATAGACAAATAATGGCTGTTGAGACAGGATGATTCAGCTTTCCCCAGTGAGTACAAAACATACAGAGGTCATGAATTTCAAAGAGTGTGGGGAACACATGGGAGAAATTGAAAATAGGAAGAAGAATAGAAATTATACAAATACAAATAGTCTTATGAAATTCCAAAAAAAGTAAATTAAAAAAGAAAATAATTAAGCAGATGAAATAGAATGATAGAAGAAAATTCATGCTACTTAAAGATCTCAGAGTAGACAAGGAGGAGTGGGGGATGCAGGAAGTACAACTGAAGCGAAGAAGAAAATGTGGATTCTAAATCAGTGTGGATGTAGAGGCTTTGACTTTCATGCTTAAAGGGAGGACTGTTAAAAGCAAACAAGATCCAAGAACATATAACTGGTTGGTTCTCATCTTTAACAAGAATTCACAGCTAATCTTAACTCTGCTGAAAACCACTCTAAGATGTTCCCACTGGACTCACTCTCTGTCACAAGGTGAAAAGGGAAATAAATTGCAGAGTCAAAAGGACCATGGTTTGAGCCCTACCTCTGACTTCTGAGAAGGTTACTGAACCTTTTTCATGTTGAGGATGAAGAAGGTTCCAGACCATGCATAGACTTCTACAAGAACAATGGGAATAATATGTAAGAAACACTCAACAGTGGCCATGAGGATGTGTATGTGCTAACTACCATGGTAGTTCTGGGAGTGCTTGTTTGATCTTAGGCTCATTAGAGCATAAAACAAAGGCATATCACAACTTCTATCTTGTTAATTAGCACTAAATGACCTTTAGCTGTGGTTTGGATGACAGTATCAACTTCAAAATTATGCTGAAAATTAATCCTCAAAGTAATGGTATTAACAAGTGTAGCCATTCAGAGTCAGGAGTGGTCTGCTCTTGGAAATGAGGTTAGAAAGGGTGAAACTTTCATTCTCTTCTAATGTCTGCCTTGTGAGGGTAAATGAACTGTGCCCTTGGGGGATTACAATAGTTTAGAAGTGCAGACTGGGGCCTCTATAAGCTAAACTTTCCAATATCATGATCTTGGACTTCACATTTCTTGGAAAATTACCCAGTATAGGGTATTTTACTATAGTGACTCAAATACAGTGTGGCAGTGTCTGCTGTGTGCCAAATGCTATGTTATTGAGATAGCAGTGATATACAGCTAAGTAGATCATAGCTTTTCAGATGAGTGATAGTTCCTTCTGTTGTTTTTGTTTGATTTTTGTCTATTTGCTTGTTTGTTGCTATTTGTGGCACTGGATCCCAAAACATTTCAATGAATAGGGAACCAATATGCCTCATGTCTGCACCAAGCAGAGGTCAAATGAGGCAGAAGTCACAGAAGGAGATAAATTTTTCCCAATACGCAGCTGACTCAGATGTTAGTTTACCTTTAAGAAAAATTGGGTTTTCGTGATATCTTTCAAATATGCTTGAGGAATAAATGCTTCAGTTTCTTCTAAATATAGAAAACTATACCAACCAAGAGAAAGGAGTATATCTCCTAAGAGGAACACTTTTCTGAAATTCATCTAGCCTTCCAATAATAGCAGTTTTTTAAGATGTTATAAGATATATACGTTCCATACACACCTACTCCTAAATGATTTTTGCTAGCATATAGTTGTATAATATTTTCTTCTAGATTCTGAGCGCCTTGCGAAAAAAGTCCACATTGTTTTTTCACAGCACCCAACAGAGTATTTCACTCACAGTAGGGACCATATCAGTGATACATTAGTACATGAATAATGCCTTTTGCCATGGCTTATCTTCAGGTACTGAGCAGTGAATCCACTGAATGCTAGTATTTCTCTGGCATTGTTATCCTGGCTCTGTCTTTAGATGGAAATATAAGAGAATGCTTTCCAGTTCAGTGGCATGTCAAGATTAAGTTCCATAATGACTCTTCATGAGTTGGTGGGCTTTACCTTTGGGAAATGATGTTGTTTACAAAATTTATGTGTGTGTGAAACAACAAGAGGCCATGAATCTTAAGAGAGAGCAAAGAGGGTGCATGGCAGTGGTTGTATATAGGAAAGAGAAGGGAGACATGATATAATTACATTATAATTTCAAAAAATTGTAAAATATCTCCCAATGATCCTATTATTATCTTCTAAGGTTATGGATTTAGTTTAGGCCTTGTTCAAGGTCATTCTGGGGACACACAGTCCATGAGCTGGACACCCAAAGCAGAAAAATCTCCTGCAAGCTACTGTAAGATAGTCCCAAATGACCTGCTGTGAGGGAATGATATCTTCAAATTCAATGTAAGCAGATCTTCAAAGGCACATGAAATACAAGACTTAATTTTCTGGAACATTCATACTTAGAAAACATCCACAATGCAATCTGAAAGCCTGTCTAGCCTCACTGGGGCTGAGAAATGAGGTGAGATACTGCATGGCCAATTCAGTTTCCTACCAAGACCCAGCCATGAGAGTAAAGCTTGTGTTGATTCTAGACCAACCACTGATGAACCCTTGTATGCCTTTAGCAGAATGTTGTTATGTCAACAGACAATATAGATAGGATATAAACCATTTGGGTAGATGACCCAGCTGAGTGGGCCAACCCTAATCACGAGAAATAAAATACTAGTGTTGTTTTTAAATGTATTTTTTTTTATCATTTTTAGTGATGTATATGTGTTATGGACCCATCTCTACAGCACCACATTGAAGTTGCTGGAAAGCATAAGACCAGCAACACACTTGTTTCTTAGTAAAAATTGGCATTTATTGCTTTTAAGCTTTAACTTAATTTTTTATACAATATATTTTTATTATATTCTATCCCTTCCCTCAACTCCTTTCAAATCTTTGCAAATTCCCTATCCTTTGAACCTCATACTATCTCTCTCCTTCCCTCTTTACCTTCCTCTCTCTCCCTCTTTGTTAGAAAAAAAAAATAACAAAACTCTTTATGACCTTCCTCCCTTAGGGTTCAGAGATTTTTGCAAAGGAGGAGGCAGAAAGACTGTAAGAAACCCAGGTAATGGATGACCACAGAAAATAGTGTCTTCCATATACAATAGAAGTGATGCACAGACTGTGGCAGCATGCCTAATAGCACACAGGCGTCTATGGTTTTAAAGAGCTGAAAAACATCACAAGGAGATTATGCAAATCAGTGTCTGCACATGAAGGGCATGGTTATGCTAATTAGTCCACATGCTATCCCTGGCTCCTAAGGCTTAAGAAAGTCCATGATACAACAGGCCATGTCTTTATCCTCCGGTGCTTTACACATAGGCATGCCACTGTTTTATCCTGACCTCAGTGGTGTTCAGTTTAATATAGATTACTGATTGAATTACTGACTTATAAGCATTCTAGGTTTTTTTATTTTGCTTTTAAAAAGAATAAAAAAAAAATCTAACATTTTCTCAGTTTCAGGGATAAGCAATGCCTATCCAAGAATGCTTTATTTTATGACAAGCTGGTTAAGGTTAAATACAAGTTGCTGACTGTGCACTTGGGAACTCTGGAGGTTTCTCATTCCCCTCCAAAATAGCCACTTCCCTGCAAACACCACAATTCTTTGGCTGCTTTATCATCAAGGATTCTAATTGGTCCATACACAGAGAAAAGCGCAATGAACAGGACTGGAAAAAAATTAAACGCAGATTTCTTAATAAAGCTGAAAATAGCTTAATAAAGCTGAAAATAGTCGCCTGGCATCCTAAGGCGTATTTATTTCTGTTTAAATAGATGACTTCCCATAGACTGTTACCCGCTCAGCAGGAATCCTGAGAGAGAAGTGCTTCCCCTCCTCTGCATTTTAAGCTCTTTCCTGCTGAAATTCCCCTGGAAACTGTAAAGTACATCTGCCAATCTGGATAAAATCACACACATGGTCAAGTAAAGCCTATCTCCAGCTGTCTGCATCTGATACACTACAGCTTCCTTACAAGAACACGCAGTTTAAAGATGCTGTGGGCAAAAGGTGCCATTCTGGGGATGGAGAAGGGAATGGTGGGGTGGACTGGTGGCAGAGTCATTATTAGAAATGTTGTTTAATTCTTAGAACCTAAGATCCTTGCGGAATGCTTTGGCCACTTTCTACTGGTGCTTTGATGTCCAGACGATGTATATCCTTCAAATGTGACAGGAAAATGGGAACCACAACTACCACAGATATTCTTAGTCAATCAGTGAACTCTCAGGGAGCACTGTAGGAGATGGAATAGCAGAGCAAAACTGGTGACTAAGGAGAGACATCAAAAGAATTCCGCAAAAACTTCAAGGACTTTTCCAGAAGAAGAGGTAGGGAGTTTAGGATAAGAGCAGGTGACATGCTCTGCAAGAAAACACTGAAAGAGAAGCTGAGGTAAGCTCACTTGCAAAGAGCAGCCTGAGAAAAGTAGGAAACAAGATGCTAAAAAGCAAAACCATGAAACCTGCTCACAGAGAAAATGACATTGAGAGAGACCCATAAGAAAAAATAAACAGAACGAAATGGCAATTGTGATGAAAAGGAGCTTAAAACAATGAACCTTTCTATTTATAAGAATTAGAACCTATTGCAATAAAGTGACTGGTGAGGTTAACTCATCCATGTAAAGAGTTCATCCATGCACAGGAAAAGAGTCAGAGGTTCACCTTGTGTCCTGAAAAATCTGTCTTTATAAATAAACATTGATAGTTAATTCAACAATAATGATACTGTATAAAATATAGAATGCTGGAGAAATATAATGGCTTATTTTTGTAATGGCTTTGGTGTTTTGTTGTTGTAATTTGTTTTTAATTATTTAATAAATGTGACTTTTGTAATTTTAATATTTTTATATCTTGACTACTATTTTCCCTCCCTTTGCAATTCCCAGTTCCTCCATATCTCCCTCCCAAACAGATCCACCCTCTTTCCATCACTATCACAACACAAACAGGCTTCTAAGGGTTAATAATGAAATAAAATAAAATATCAGAATAGAACCAAACAAGTAGAAGAAGCCTACACATTTAACAATTAGGAATCCCATAAAAGCACTACCCTGGAAACCAAGTTACATATGTAAAGGATACATAGGATAAGAGAAAATATATTAAAATTATTATTTTATCATTTTTAGATAGGTAATGTTAGACAGATAGGTGGGTAGTTGGATATGAAGAGAAGATATGACATGATATTATGAGATGAAGACTGGCCAAAAAAGTCACTGAGCTCATTTTATGGTGGCCATCTACTGCTGAGCATGCCAAATATCTTTAGGATCAGTTTCTTTCCCCAGTGACACTCCCTGGAAAAACTAAACATTCATTTACAAGTGGTTACCAGTTGGAGACAGTTTCTATGTTAGGGATGGGGCATGTGTCTTTGGTTATATTTTGTATATGCTTTAACCAATAAAGCTTGCCTGAAGAGGGCAGAGCCAGTCACTAGTTAGTCAGCCGGGCAGTTGTGGCACATACCTTTAATCCCAGCACTTAGGATCTTGTGCCTTTGATCCCAGTACTTGGGAGGTTGAGACAGGAAGTAATTGGCTGGGTGAAAAGAGGAATATAATAAGGTGGGAGGAGCCGGGAGTTCAGTCTTTCAGCCTGAGGATTTGGTAGAGGTAAGAAATCTGTCTAGTGGCTGGATCCTTTGTCTCTCTGATCTTGCAGCACTTACCCCAGTATCTGGCTCTGGGTTTTGATTCAAACCAATTAGAATTTGTGCTATGTGTCCACTTTCCTATCAGTTCTAAAACTCCATAAGGTGCAGGCTTGTGCAAGCTTGTGCATGGTGCCTCTATTTCTATGAGTTCACATGAGCTTTGATCTTGTTGATTTAGAGGATCTCATTCTCCTGGTGCCCTCCATCCTCTCTGGCTCTTACACTCATTCTGTCTCCTCTTTCCTAGGGTCCCCTGAGCCCAGAGGGGATAAATTTAATAGAGACATCCCATTTATGGTTGAACCTCTCATTCTTTGCATAATGTTAGTTGTGGGTCTCTGTATTTGCTCTCCTCTGTTGCAGGAGGAAGTTTCTCTGATGATGACCAAGACAAGTACTGATTTATGCATCTAGCAGAATGTGATTAGGAGTTATTTTGTTGCCTCTTCTTTTCTTTTAACTAAAAGCCCTATTTGGTTTTCACCCTAGGCTAGCTAGTCTTAGGTTCTTGGTCACCCAATCAATGTCAGGTATAGCTTCCATCTTGTGGAGCAGGTCTTAAGCCAAATCAGACATGCTTGGTTACTTCCACAAGCTTTGTGCAGCATTGTAACTGCATAACTTGTACACCTGACACCACTGTAGAGCAAAGGGATTATAACTGGCTTGGTGTTTACATTTCTTTTTTGATGGCATGCAGAGTACTTTGCTGTACCAAAGACACTGAAACATGGTGAAGAGGCTCTATGTAAGCATCAAGTTAACTTCTCCATGCCCAATGAGTTACACAGGTATTATCTTTGGCAGTGGGGCCTTGCCATCAGTTTATGGAGAAGAACCTATAGTCTTGACAATAGCCTCAGTTGATTGGGGAGGGTTCCATAAGGCCCTTTTGGCCAACGACTCATGAGATGTAACTCAGTCCTGGTACTGTAAGCATCATTTGTTGAAAAGAGATGGCAAGTTGGGGCTCTGTATCCCCCATTACTTGGTGATTTCATTTAGCTCCCCTTCATATGTACATGCATTTTAAGAGGCTTCTACTATATTAGTTCATATCACCCCTCAAATGGCCCTTAATTTTAGCTGTCTATACTCATATTCCTTTGTTTGTGCCCTGCTTGTTGCACCTGTGTTGAGGGACCCCAAAGACCACCAGGGAGCTTGTTGTAAACACATGAGGGTCAGTTTATTCTTTTGGACAGGTTTAAACGAACCTGGGACAAAACCATTTGTTCAGGCACAGTGGGGGATTTCAATCACAAGCTCAAAGGTGAGAGGGTTTTTAAAGAAAAGCATATGTAAGCAGGGTGTCACATGTCTTGGCATTTCAGGATTGGGCAAAGGGGTATGGGGTACAGCAATCATTGGCTACACTTTCAGTGTGAAACCAAGCTCTAAATCTACTGGCTGAACTTTTGGTGTGAAACCAAGTTTTGAATCTATTGGCTTTCAGGTATTTTCCTGAGATTTTTCCTAGACTCCTAGACCTAGGTCCTGCCCTGAAACATTAAATGGTCTTTTCCTGAAATGAAGTTTTATAGTGATAAACCTATGCCTTCACATCTTCCATTCCCTTTCTCAATTGATCCTACCATTCCAGTCCCTGCACCTGTTTCTTAGTTAGGGTTATCATAGAACAGCACAACTGAGAACAACAATGGGGGGGGGGATATTTGGCTTCTACTTCCACATCATCACCCATCATCGAAGGAAGTGAGGACAGGAACTCAAACAGGACAAGAACTTGGAGGCAGGAGCTGATACAATGGTTATGGAGTGGTGCTGCTTACTTGCTTAGCCCCTATGGCTTGCTCAGACTGCTTTATTATAAGTGTCTCAGGTAGGATGAGAAGATAAAACAATCTCCCATGCTTCTAAACTGATAGAATTAATTAAAATAACCACCCTATTAAAAGCAATCTGAAATTCAGTGCAATCCCCACCAAAATTTCAACACAACTCTGTAATGGCTTGGAATATCAATTAGCATGTAAACAATGGGAGTCTGGGTCTCAGCCACAATGTTCAATGCTCCCCCCTTTCTTTCTACTCCTTCACTCTTCTTGTTTCTGGAGTTTTAAGGCTCAGTTAAGGCTTGGCTTGTTCTTGTTCTTCTTCCTGCTTTCCTTTTCTTCTGTTCCCATGGCTGCCTGCTCATATCTGTATTACCACTCTTAACACTCACTCTATTAGTGGCCTAATTACTGCTGATTCATTCAGTGCTAAGGGCTCCTTGAGAGAGTGCATATGGGCTCTCAAAGCTGAGACCTCAGGGCTCCAAGGTTGACAGGTCAGAGCCTTACTCAACATTCTAAACAAAGTAAATAGTGAGTGAGAAAAAGTATGAACCAGTGAGGTCACTACAAGAAAGGATCTTGCTAATGGTAAGAATATACTATAGACAAAAATAACTTAATATAATCAGAACATGAATACAAATACCTTGTAAAGAATCAATGCTAGAGACATTTCTTAGCCTAGAGAAAACAAGTTATTTATAAACCAGGCTTTGCAGTATCTCTTTTGGAAGCTTGATATAAGGTTGGCTTTTGAGTTCACTGTACACCTGTTCAAGAAACTAAACCTTTCATGACTTTGAAGGATCAAACCAAACAGATGAAGTATCACAGAAGTCCCTAGCCACAGCTGTGAGGAGTTAAATATAACTTCTTTTGAATCTCCTTTGTATTTCTTTCCATTAGAGCATCTAGAAACCTGTACTTCTCACTTTGCTACTGCAGGTGTCTGCACAATTCAAAATCTATTATCTTATTTCCCCACAGAAAACTGTGCACAGACATTGTAAACATTTACAGGAACAACTTCAAATTTAGGCAAAGTAATTTCCTTGTGATTGATTATAACTTTTTTGATTTTTTATTTATTTTTGAATAAAGTTTCATGTTTTACCCATGTACCCCCTTGTTCAAACTCCCTTCCCCCTCCTGGTCCTCCCAGTCACTCTCTTTTTTCCCCATCTCCTTATCTCCTCCTCAGCAAGGGCAGGAGGTTCCAAGGTCCCAAGGTGGCTTAGTTCAGCATCCACTCTAGGCAGATCTGCTTTCCTCACCCCAACATCAAGACTGGGTCAGGTGTTCCACTGGAGGGAATGGGCTCCAAGGTGCCAGTCCAAGGTGCTTCGGATCCCAAGCTGTTCATTGATTGTGGTTTGCAGCTTGGGAATGCTTTGCTTTTTATTTAAAGTCCACTAATGAGTTAGTATATCTTCTGCCTATCTTTCTGGGTTTGTGATACCTGACTCAGGAGGATATTCTCCAAATCCCTCCATTTGCCTGCAAATTTTAGGATATCATTTTTTCTTACTGCTGAGTAGATTATAACTTTTTTTTTACATTTATTTATGCCAGGGTATAGTCATGCATGTTGGTTTACCTGTGCAACAGTATGTGTCTGTAATTCAGAGGGAACCTTGCCAGAGTCAGTTCTCCCTTTGACCCTAAGGCTCAAACTCATATCATCAGGATTGGTGGCCAGCACTTTTACCACTGAGCCATCTCATTGGCCCCAGTGGCAACAGTTTAAAAAAAAAACCAGCAAAATAGTCTACACAAAGTTGAATAACTTAGGTAACATATCAGATGAACAGTAATAGGGGTATACTTGACTTATCGACTCAGTGGACATAGATATACTGAATATGTAACAGACTATGATTAGATGACAGACTCAGAAATTTTGTTTCTACTTGAATATTAAATAGTTAAGTAATTCTATTTTATCTTTTCAAGTGAAGATCCTCAGTGTCTTCCCAACCCACAGCCATTTTCCAAGTTCTCTGACATTCACAAAAAAAAAATCTAACTTTATCTGTATTTCTCAGTTTCTGGAGGTGACAGTCACTTTGGTCTGTATTTGATGTCTTTCTCATGACATCATAAGAACCCAATTCTGGGCTGGAGAGATGGCTCAGAGGTTAAGAGCTTTGACTGTTCTTCCAAAAGTCCTGAGTTCAATTCCCAGCAACCACATGGTGGCTCACAACCATCTCTAATGACATCTGGTACCCTATCCTATATATTATATACATAATAAATAAATCTTTAGAAAAATAATAAAAAAGAACCCAATTCTACCAGATTAGTACTTGTTTCCCCATTTGCATAATAGCTTCAGATTTCTGAATTCTATAATGTAAACATTGAATTGATATTAAAGTTTTTTATTAAATTCTCAGTGTTTGTATTTTCTAGTTTTTTTTCAGTTAGAATTGACCATTTAATATGTATATAATTAAGGGGTATTGTGTATGTATATATATCTTGATACTTTAGTACTGTGAGGCAGTTAACCCCTCCCAAAAAAGAAAAGCTAATTAAATAATGGCATTGTCTCAGTCACTATTCTAGTGCTGTGTAGAGACATCATGACCAAGGCAACTATTGTAGTGGGATTATATTATGTTGCTACTGTTTCCTGTCATTGTAAATATTTGTCCTGCCTATGGGTTTAATAAAAGTTGATTGGCTAAAGGCAGACTGAAAGTGTGGGTGGGGCTGCCAGGCAATGAAAACTCAGGAACATCTCAGAGCAGACAGATGCCAGACACAGATGCCAAGCAGAGCCGCCAGAGAGACATGCTATAGAGTCGCCAGAGCTTCCCAGGACATGTAGAGAAAAGAAGTTGAAATGCTGCTCTGAGAAAACGTGCTGAACTACATGGCTGAAAAAGATCGGTTGAGTTCAGATGAAGGAGTTAGCAAGTCATATGCCTGGGCCCTAGGCTATTTAGCATAAAAATAATACAAGCATTTGTGTGATTCTGTGGGACTGTGTGTGTTTCTGTCTGAACCTTGAAGCTTGGCTGAAAAGGCTAGCCAGAAAAATAATACAACAAACTATTATAAGAACAAGCTTTTAATCAGAGGCTTGCTTATCATTCCAGAGGTTTGGTCCATTATCATCAAGGCTGGAAGCATCGTGGCATGCAGGTAGACACTGGAGCAGCAGCTGAGAAATACATCCTGATCCCTTAAGCAGAGAGAGACGGGTTTTTAAAACCTCAAAGCCCACCCCTAGTGACACACTTCCTCCAACAAAGCCACACCTCTTAATCCTTCTAATCCTATCAAAGAGAGTTCTACTCCCTGGTGACTAGGCATTCAACTGTATGAGACTATGGGGCCATTTTTAGTTAAACCACTACAGGCATTTAATTTGCAATTGTGAAAAGTACACTTTAGTGACTAATTAGTAATTCTTTGTTGAGGGATAATTTTTCTTTTACAATGTACTAAGTATTTTTCTATGAAAATATAACCAGTATAAGGAAGACCTATGTTTCCTTCCCTAAATAAGTCCCTTAATTAGCATAAAAGTATTTATAATGATTTGATTTTAAGGCATTTTATAAAAAATAGAAATCAGTTTTGTATTTAGACATGACATTCTTTTTTTGACAGCACTCATCATCTTTGCATAAACTATATTTGTCATAGCTACAGCTAACGTGATGCTTGAACTGAGTAGAAGCCAAACCGCAATGTCATAAGCAACTTTTACTCAGTTGAGTTTTAAGCATTGATAAAATTGATAAGACGACTCAATTTTTACTTCTGATTGCTTTGGTGAGCTTGAGGTGTTTCTCTACTTCTATTTTCTTTTCCTTATACTTCCCAGAACAATTGCAGATACAATGGTTGCATTTTCCACTGTGGGAAATACGTTTTGATGTAAAGATCTCTCTGCCACTTCCAATTCCAATGTTGTACAAGTTGTCAGGAAAACTCCAAGGACCAAACAACCAACCCCCACTTTAAAATCCTCCTGGCTGTGCAATCAGCTTCCTGCAAAAACTGAGCCTATGGTGGTGCCATCAGTGTTCTGAAACCTCTATAATGACCCTAAACTGAACACTTTCTCCAAATTCCTCCTCTGACCTATGAAAATTTAAAAGTATACTATTGTGTCTACCCTAGAGCATTATTTTATATTTTAGATGTTAGGAAGTTTTCTGGGACTGAAGTACATACACAGTCTTCTCTTTTCCTTTACTTTGTGGCAGTATCTCACTATGTTGTCTGGTATGGCCTTGAACTCACTCTGTAGTTCAAGCAGACCTGAAGCTTCTACTTTCCTGAGTTACTGAGATTACAGGCCTGCATTAATAATTCCATCTTAGAAATTTTTTAATCTCCAGTCCAGATTTTTCTCTTTTTGTCAGATATTACCCCTAAAAGTATAATTTGATTCCTTGACTTGATTTTATTATTATTATTATTATTATTATTTGTATGGGCTTGAGAAAAAACTTTACACACACATATGTAAAGTGGGTGTGGAGGGCTGTGTGTGTATGCATGTATGTCAGGAGGTTGTATGTGTGTATGTGTGTGTGGGCTGTGGGGTAGAGGAGGCTATGTGAGTATGGAGAGAACTGTGGGTCAACTATGTGTGTGCATACACAGGTACCATAGAACCCCTGTGAATATCAGAAGACCTTCATGGGGATCATTTCTCTCCTTCTACCACATAGAGGTCCTAGGATTTAAACAAGGTCCCCAGGCTTTAAGATAAACATATTCATTGTTGAAGCCATCTCATTGGTTCCTGACTTTGTGATTTTTAACCGAACTCTTATATTTTTGGTTGTGAGCCTAGCCTTTAATGGCTGAGCCATCTCTCCAGCCCTCTCTTCCACATTTGTTGCTCAACTTGAACAGTTTTGGATCTGTAAATTCTACCTTCCTCTATTTAGGTAATGTCAGCAGCTTCCATTCCGGAACCAGATTTAATAGTGAAAGTTAAATACTGGTGCTGCCCTCTAGGCTTTAATCCTGTCTCTGTACTGAGCATCCATTGACCCTGAGGGAAACACTGAACTACAGGGAGCCAAGGAGCTAAGGCCCTCACTATCTTAAGCAATGCCATGAATTCAGGCTTCAGGCTAGATTTAAGTTATGTTTCCTTTTACTATGAGTCAAGTCTCTTCCCAGACAAAAGGTGACTCCCTTCCGGTTAGACAATTGACTAATAATTGATAGATGATGTTCATAGTAACACATCCTGTTTCGCAGAACACTCTGTAATGGTGGAATTTCCCCACCCTATGTGTCTACATGCACCTCCCCGTTTGAGTTTCTATGTAACTTCTGGCTGAACAATAAAGTTTTAGAGCTTGAGCAGAACTCCTGTCTTGTTCTCATTCTTTGTGTTTCTTATCCCTCCATTTGTCTGACCCTGCTTAGGTCCACATTGAAGAGCCCGCTGGCCGAGGCCCTTCAGTCATTTTATAATAATGTGAGAGTTACATCGCTCACAGGAAGGACACATTTAGAGCACCTGACATAGTAAATATTTAGATATACCAGTGATCCATCTATGCACCACACAAGGAAAGGAGCTGCAGAGAAACAGAAACCAGAACTTCAGATTTGAGCCAGAACTAATGTTCATCAGGCTTTGTACTATTTGGGATCAAGGACAGCTTCTAGAAAATAGCACCTGATATTTCTTTAATTCTACATGGGCCTACAAAAAGGAAACATGGATCTACAGTGGAAAACTAGTCCCCATTCTCATCAAAGTAAGGAGTCCATCTTAAATTTTCATGACCGCTCAAACATTACAAGTCTAGAGCTACCAGCCCTTACTGGTGATACGACAAGTTTCATAGTGTCTCTGTTTCTCAGTTTTCTCTTTTATTAAATGATGAGTAGGATAATAATCACTGAATATGGTTAACATGAGAATTAAACACTAAATGCAAAGTATGCAGAATAAGGAATAGAATATAATAGACAAAATATTTGATATAAACTGCAATTATTATCTTAAACCTAATTAAGTATGTGTACCTCCTACTAAGCACCGTCTGGTCAATACAAAGGCTAGAAGGTCAGCAAGAAGTATCTCCTGTTCCCAAAGACTGTGTGACATATTAAGACTACTATCAAGTAGATGAGTTGTTCTTGCAAAACAAAAATGTAAAACGAAGGAGTTCAAATTGGTATGTGTTAGTAGAAGGTTCTTTAAATAACCCTTAGTTGGCAAAAACATGGAAGAAGTGAGGGGGAGTGGAGTTGGCACAGGGCACATTATGGAGCAGAATTCACTGATCCCACATCTAGGTAAGATGTGAGAAGGTAAACAGAGAGCCAAAGAGCAACTTCTGGCTAGGCAGTGCCTATCAGCAGACAAGGTAAATGCAGAAATGAATGATTATGATTAAGAACATTTTCAAAGATGGTCCCATTTCATTTTGCATTCCACTGGACTCTGTGCAATGAGGCCTTATCTCTCTCCCCAGATCCCAATGCTAATGTTAACCCTTTCCTTATTCTTAAATCTGCTTTATCTTTAATGCTGTTCTGGTCAATGGAATGTGGGAGAAACAGTTGTGAGATACATTCAAAGCTAAGCCTTAAGGAATCTGTAGCCTCAGTCTTTCAGCTTAGAAGGCACATGTGATGCTATGAAGAGAACCGATTACCTCAAATTTTCATGTGGGAAGGAACTGAACATTCTGACAGGTAGCCCTTACTGTGAACTTACAGGAAGCCACCTTGGGTGCCCCAGCCATTCCTAGCACTCTCTTTCACTCTAGAACCATGAAACATGATCATTTTAATCATTTAAAAATAAAAAATAAAAAAAAAACTAGACTTGGGATGTCATTTACCAAGAGATAACCAGAGAATTTTTTTTATAGGCACATGAAGGCTGACTTTGACCTTCAAAAATTATAAGTAAACCAGAGATTGGAGAGGTTAAGCAGCTTTTCCAGTGTCAACACACCTCCTATGTGAAGCTGACGAGGGATGAATGCCAACTCTAATACTTAAATTACTGAGTGATTTGTAAGATCATCAGTCAAAATGGAGGGCTAGTGAATGAAGCTAGAGAAAACACAGAGAGAATGCTTCTATTCTTTCTATTCGGGACTAAAAGCAGAGTAACTGCTAAAGATAAAAACTAGATGATGGGATGGATGCACATATGGGAGATGGTGCACTGAGTGCAATAATGCAAACCCGTCGAATGTACCCAATAGGTACCTATTTTACTGCCCTGTGGGCTCCAGCATTCTTTAGAAAAGAACAGTCTTGGAGAGGTTTATAAAGTGTTTTGCAATAAATTGTCAATACTTGTCTGTGCTTAGAACCTTTCACTCATTCACTCCTTGTTTCCTTCCATAAATAATCAGGGTGAGTGTGAATGGAGTACCTGCCCTCCAGACTCTGCAGTGATGGATTCCTCAATCACTCCAAAGCTAAGAGCACATTGTGTTTCCTTAGCTGGCTTTCACTAAAGGACAAAGGGAAATTGAATGGGGAGTCTTAACTTAGGAGGTAACATAATTCTATTAGAAAGAACACATTAGGTACATTGTAGGGAACAGAAGAAAGGAAAGTAAACTACAGGTAGACACAGTTAAAAGGAAATACTTTGAAGACATACTGGGAAGCTCCTAATACACATAACTTGCATATTCATACACACATGTATCCACACATGTGCAGAAACATACATACACACAAATGTATACCAGCCACACACATGCAAAAGTGGAGAGAAAAGCAGGGGACATAATGAAGATAGTTGACAGTGTATTACAGAATACTAATCTATACACAATACCTTATATAACAACTTGATTTCCTTCAAGATCATCATTCACTATGGCATGCAATAGGCCATAATAAAGATGTTGATTTTGGTAACCTACTAGATGCTATGCAACAGCCAAAATGTGACCCTTTCGTTGTGTTTTCAGCACTGTTATGAGATAGGCACCATTATTATTTACTCAATACGTAAGTAAGAATATCAAATCAGCATCAGTGTTTCACTAATTCAAAAAAATGTATGTTTTGTGTACCTGCCATTATGGTAAATATATAGGGACTAAGGAAGAATAGCTTTATCCCTTGTCTCAAGTGTAAGAGTCTAACAGTGAAAAGGAGGAAGGATAATAAAGGATTACCTCCAGATTCTGGCTCAGAGGGTGTCAAGGGATGAACATTTTTAACTTGGGTGTAAACTTTAGCTCAAACACATCATAATCACTCCTCCAACATTTAAACGTTTTCTAACAGTTGGGCATCTGTCTGCAGTTGAACTGGCTGTGCTTTGAATAAAATCCCTGTATTAATTAACTTCTGTCTCCATGATGAAATACTTAAAAGAAGCAAGGGTTTCTTTTGGCTTCCATTTCAAGTGTATTGTGATGGAGAAGACTTAATGGCTGGAGTGTGTAGTGGCTGGTCACATTGTTCCCACAGTCAGGAAGCAGAGAACAATGAATGCCCGCGTTCAGTTAAGATTGGTCCTCCTACCTAAATTTACCTAATTAAGACAGTCTTTACAGGCATGCCCAGTGGCTATCTAGATATTCTCTCACAGGATCCTCTAAATCCTCATTTTCTAAGTGATTATATATATATATATATATATATATATATATATATATATACCTTGTCATGTTTAAAACTGGCATTAACCACTACAAACCTCTAGTGTTGCGAAAAAGGGCCAAAAGTGGGCAGTGGGTTAGTTAATTTGGCCACTGTGGTATGGCAGGTATAGACTGCAGGATCAATCCTTGCTCTGTTCACCAAACAAACAATGGCACTGGTATAGGTCTGGATCATGTAAGAAGAGGTGGACTACCAACCACCACTACTGTAGTTGTTTAAAATCCTGACTTGCCTTCCTGCCTTCTTCAGAAACTCCTTGTAGAATTGTCCATTACTTACCTTTACACAAAATCTGGGACCGTTTCATGGTCCCAGATAAAAAACTTGAATGTGTGGTAACGAAGCATGTTGGTATCTACAGATGAAAGGTAAGATATGAAAATGCTGCAGATCTCTCTGCTTCTCTCAATCTCATTTCCACTCACATGTCATTTCTTTTGATAACATTATTGAGTTTATATAATAATTTTTATATTTTCTACTTGAAAAAGAACTTCTTTCGGGTACTAATAAGGTTTTGTTTGCCTTATTCCCAACTATAAAGTACTATTTTAAAGTACTATAAATAAAATATAAAAATAATGGAAAGTATTTAACTTATCTCCTGGCTTTTGATTTTCCATGTAACTTTTCATGGTTGGCAAACAAATCACACACACACAAAAAAACCGTGAATCACTAAGTGTGTGGCTTGTATTTCAAGGTTCAGTTTATGTAGCAGAGAACTGTAGGCTCTGTGACTCTAAAGAGATTTGACAGCCACATTTTTTAGTACAACTGAAAGAAGTTTAAGAGCATCCTTTCTAGGAGAACTGAGGGGTCCAGAAGGGAATAGATACCCCACTAAAACACTACAGGGGATCCCTAAAATATCTTAAAAATTATCAAGGGAAAAGAGAACATTGTGAGTATGGGAACTTTCTGCACTAGCTCAGCTTCATTATTGAAGTTATGATGTATACTTAGTGGACAAACCTTATTACATTGGTCAACTCTGATAACTTCTCCAGCCTAGGGTCCCCTTTAGGTTGGACTGGTGAATTTCTATGGCTCAGATAAAGAGAAAAATCATTTTTTGGTTCTGAGAAAGTTCCTGATCTTTATGAATAGCTGTGATTTATTCAGCATGTCATATTCCAGCAAGATGAGAACTTTGAAATAAACTTTCAGGCAAGTTTCTCCAGTTGTGGATATTGCAATAGGCTTTGCCAATTCAAATAAGCAATTTTATTGCATTTAAAATTAATGAAAAGATCAGAAGTGATTATCCCCCCTTCCCTTTCAGTAAATTAGATCCAGTGTTGACTCTCTCTTCATGCTAGCTGAACTGGTTGGAGTTTTTGAGGGGATGAGTCAAGTGTTGGACAAGACGAAATTTGGATGGCGACAATCTCCATGACATTTCATATATCCCATGATGTAATCCACCATGCCTGATGTGGTACCTTGACCTCCCATGTCTGGTGTGCAGATAGCTTTATTTTCTAAGGATGCCATGACTGCAGAGCGGATCTCAGTGGCATGGAGTTGAAGATCAAGGTAGTCCAGCATGAGACAGCTGGTCAGCAGCATAGCAATAGGATTGGCAATATTTCTATGAGCTAATTTTTTACCTATTTCCTTTGAACCCATCTCAAATACTGCATATAAGTCACCATAATTGGCTCCAGGTACAAGTCCTGGCCCTCCAACCAGTCCTGTGCAGATACTGTTGATAATATTACCATAAAGATTGGGCATCAGCATGACATCAAACTGTTGGGGTTTGGATACCAACTGCATTGTGGTGTTGTCTATAATCATGCTTTCTAAGGTTATCTGGGGGTAGTGCGCTGCCACATCCTTACAGCATTGGAGGAAGAGCCCATCTCCCAGTTTCATGATATTGGCTTTGTGAACAACTGTCACTTTTTTGCGTCCCATCTTCTGAGCTAGGTTAAAGGCATACTCAGCAATGCGCAGAGACTTGGCCTTTGTCACAATCTTTAGGCTCTCTACCACCCCTTTTACACTCTCATGCTCCAGGTTAGTATACTCGCCCTCTGTGTTTTCCCGAACAACTAAGATGTCTATGCCCTTGTACCGGGTCTCCACACCAGGAAAAGTCTTGAAATGGACAACGCTGGCGTAGAGATCAAGGCTGGTGCGAAATTTGGTGTTGTGAGATTTGTATATGACAGGCAGATTGTGATCAGTTGCAATGTTGCCTTTCAGAGCAACACGGTTCCGACGGATGGCCATGAGAGCATTGTGAACCTCCTCCTCGGTAGATGTGGAGGTCACCCACACCTCCTCAAAGTCCACTGGCACACAATTTAATCTGAATATCCTCTTGACATGAACCATGAGCTCAGGCCCAATGCCATCTCCAGGAATCATAGTCACTGTTTGCCTTCCACCATACTTAGCTGGGGGAGGCACTGTATGATATAAGCAGACATTTCCCCAGGGGATCACAAGCTTATGTATAACTTCTCTAGAATGGCCAAGAACAGCAGGATGGAGAATTGCCTTCAGAGAGAAGCTGGCTGCTGACAGCATCTTCACGATCATGCCTACCCTCTTGCTCTTTTTTAGCGATGACAACCACTGGAGTTCTGAACCAATGGTTCTTTCTTGAGTCACAATCCTCTCTCCTCCCTTACATTCTGTTTGACAGATATTCTATCCTAGACAGGAAAAGACAGGATGTCTACACCAAAAGCTACAAACGTTTTGGGGTTGGGTAATACGTTCATGCATCATATTATATATGCCATGCTCTGCAAAGATGATTTAAAAATATTTTTATTTTTTATAAAAGCTAACACATGTATACATTGTATTTTGATCATATCGTCTACCTCAACCTTCCTCCAGCTCCTGCCAGGACCTCTCAACACATCTCCTTTCAACGTGTGTCCTTTAAAGACAATCAATAGCAAGCGAAAAGCACCAGAGACTCCTACTGTTAGGAGTCTCACAAGAAGACTAAGCTACACAACATATATGAAGAAGGCCTAGGTTAGATGAATAGAGGCTCCCTGTTGGGTCACTGTCTGTGAGTCCCTATAAGCCTAGATTAGTTGATTCTATAGTGTCCTTAACCCGTTTGGCTCTACAACACCCACTCTTGCAGGATTCTCCTAGCTCTACCCAATGTTTGGCTGTGGGTCTCTGCATCTCTTTCTATCAGTTGCTGGATGGAGCCTTTCTGATGATGATTATACTAGGCTCCTGTCTACAAGTATAACAGAATATCCTTAAGAATCATTTCATTTATTTTTGTTTTTGTCTACTTTGGGGGCCCTTTTCCTGCTGCTGAGTTGTCTCATCCAGGCTTAATTTGGAGGGGGTGGGGTTGCCTAGTCTCATTGCAATTTGATATAAAGTGTTTGGTTGATATTCCTGGGAGACTTTCCATTTTCTGAAGGGGAATGGAGAAGTGGATGGGGGCAGGAGAGGAGATGAGGGAGAGGTAAGTATAACAGGATGTAACATAGGAGAATAATTTCTTTTAGAAATCAATAACCTTCTGACTGATAAGCACTTCCCACAATGTATGGTTCAAAGGCTATCCACTGACACTACACACCAGTGGCTACATTTCTAAAGAAAAGAGACCTAATCCCCGAAAGCTTATGTCTTAAAAAGTCATAGGCTCTAGGGAAGACCTAGATTGTTTTGCCAAATGGTTGTGTTAACAAACTATCTTTTAAATTTATTTATATCCAGAGATTTGTGCCACTGATCTCAATGTTGGCTCAAAAAACCTTGTTTTTACAGTAGATATTAATTAATGCAGAGACTTTTAACTGCTTAAAATACTAAGAATAAGTGGCTCTGAATGCAGAGCTGTAGATAGGACAACATCATCCGTTTCCTTCAACCTGTAGGGTACATCTAAAACTGAGGCAGAAAGACTGTGAGAGAGGAGAACTGTGAACGGTTGTGTTCTGAACATTTTATGACAGTTGAATATATGATTTAATTTTTTAACTTAACTTTATTTTTCCAATAATTACAGAGTCAGAGCAAAATTGTGAGGAAGATAATAACATTCCTCACATTCCTAGGCCATGACACAGATTTTCCCCTGGTCAGAATTCTGCCTGCAAATCATGCATGTTTAGTAACTGATGAATGCACATTAATAAATCTTTGGCACGCATAGCTTATAGTTCGATTTAGGTTTTTCTTTGAATTTGAAAACTGATACAGATTTACACAAATATATAATAGCATGTATTCATTGGTATAGTGTTATTATCAGGTTTCTTCTTTAACATATTCTAGGAAAATCACTGGGTAAGAAATGCAATGTCTTGGTACTATCTATATACGTATAGAATGTACATTCCTGGAGCTGGGCCCCAGCAGAATATGCTTTCATAATGTTGATCTATCCTGAAATGTGAGAGACACTAAGCTAAAAAAAATGACGCTGACATTTGAGCAGAGGGAAGGCAATGCTTCCAGGGATAGTTAGTTCAGTATCAGGACTGGTTTAGATCTAGAGAAACTGAACATCATTCTGAATGTATTTAACTGACTGTAGGAAAGAGGTGTAGTCAGTGAAAATGGGCAACATTGGAAGAACAGTAAATTGAGTGAAGGAAGATGATCAAAATGAGTTCAGTTTCAGTATGTCTCTGGAGCCTAGAAGACATCCACACAATGAGCCCAGTGAGTGCTTTAATAAAGAGTCTGCAGCCCCTGATGAAGGATCAAGGGTGATGTTATATATTCAGGAGTCAACACCACATCAGAGAGTTACATAGTAACTATGTTACATTGTTTACATAGTAAACAATGGCCTAAAGCAGAGAATCCCAACTTTGTCTTTGCTATTGTGGATGACAAATGACATTCATAGGAGATATTCCTACTCAGGTACACAGTATATATACAAATACATATGCATGCATATATACATATACAAACATGTAGTTGACCAAGTAGTGCAAAAGGTGTCTACCCCATTTTGTAGAAAATAGCTACATAAAGCAAAGCTACAAAACAAGTAATTATGAAACTTATCTACTGGTTTTAAACCATGTCTTTAAAAGAAAATGTAGATGAAACATTTCTAATATTAAAACCATACTGAACTATACATCAAAGATACAGTTCAGGTCTCTCTAAGTAACATATGAAGAGCAGTATGCAGTAACAAGGACTAAGAAAAATAATTATAATTTCAGCAACAAAATGGGCAGGAATTGTATTTCCATTTTGTCTTCATGCTAGTATAAAGAGCACAACTGACTGAACTCCTCACTTGAATGACTGCTTTGCTCCTAATGTGGAAGTTTTAAGTGCAGCCTTACTTTTGTTTCTGTGCTGTGAGGATACAGGTAAATATTCTTCTTAATTAATTATGTAGAAAATCAAGAAAAACAAATACAAACATTTATCCACAGTTCATGGACTATAGTCTTTCAGAATTGTTATAACTATTTTTATTATCTTTATTAATTCTTCAAGAATCTCATCCATTGCACTTTGAACATTTTTCATACTCTCCCCCATCTTCTCCTAGTACCCAATTTTGTGTCCTCATTTTTAAAAAAACACTCAGCCTCTTGAGTACTTACTGCCTGTATAACTTTTGGTGTGTGGACATGGGCAGAATAAAATTTAAATTTAAGTGCTTGTGAATGGCTCACTTCTTCAACAGAATGCAGATTTAGCAGTGACCACATCCTAAAGATAACTAACTCTTCCCTCTCAGCAGCTATTGGTGCCCTACTGTATCTCAGTGAGTGGCGGGGCTTTGTGCCCATCTTTCCTTCTATGCTGGAGTCTTGTCTGCCTTGAGCTTATACATGTCTTGTGTCTACTGTCACAGCAACTATTAATAACACAAATAAAAACAGATCATAGACATTTCAGGAAATAGGAGCCAATGAATTATGGCCAAACTTTCATCACAAACAAGCTAGGATATAGTTCTGAGATCCAAGTGAGGCAATGTTGTGTCCTGTGAAAGTAACTTTGGGGTGAGTATGATTCTTTGGCAAAGTAAGCTATTCACAAGCACTTAACATTTAAAGCTTCTGAATAAGTGCAGTGTCGTGGGTCATTAGCTATGTGACACATTAATAATGTCATACCAGAGTGGTCAAGAAGTACTTGGCTGGGAAGATGTGCACAGAGATGGCATAAGAAAGAGGTGACAACAAGGAAGGGGACTATCAGTATTTGAAGTCTTAAAGGACAATGACTAGAGAAAAAATGCACTGGCATTCTTGACATGCAGAAATAGGGCATTATTATCTGCGGGGGTGGGTGTGTGACATGTCCATGGACAGGATAATAAACACTGTCACAATCTTCTGAAGAGGAAGGTATAAACAGTAGTAGCAACAAGGGGCTCAATGACAACCTCAACAATGAAGGCAGATCAGTGATTAACAACATGAGTTCCAGAGCCAAGCAACCTGTCACATCTGACTTCTGTATCCCTATGTGTATGTCTCTCTCTGTGTGTACATGCATGTATAAGAAGTAGTCCACTCATCTTCCTTGATAACTCTTTATCTTATATTTTATTCATTTATTTTTTAACACGTGTGTGTGGTATATATCATGTATATATACATTCATGTATGTGACACCCATGTAAGCAGGTACATGTGCACAGGTGTGCATGTGCATATGGAGGCCTGAGACTGATATTGAGAGTCTCCCTCAATCACCCCGCACCTTCCTTTACTCACTAAGGTAGAGTTTCTCAGTTGATCTCAAGATTATCGATATGGCAAGTCATGCTAGCCAATTTGCCCAGCAAGGACCTAACTTACTTAAAGAGCACTTGAAGCTGAGCTGCCTCGCTCACCTAACATTTACATGGGTACTAGGCATATGAATCTTTACTCTTGTGCAGTAAGGGATTTTTCCATGAAGATATCTCCCAAGTCTTCCACCTTAATTTTGAGACCAGAGAAAACTAACTCTCTCAGTAACCCCCAAACTCACCAATTCAAGCAAACACAATCCAGCAAGCACCAGGAATCTTCCTGTCTCTCTAGCTCTTGAGCACTGAACTTAAGGCATGCATCCCCATAGTTTACATGGGGACCAAAGAGCTGAAAGGCAGTCTTCATGCTAGCACTGAGAGCACTTCACTGACTGCATTGGGTCAGCTCTTACCACTGCATCTTCTTCAAACTATAGAGCTCTTTAGAACCTCCATCCACTGAGTAGAGAAGCGTAAAATGAAAGTGGATAGACTGACAGGCATGAAGTCACAGTAAAGGTACTAAGAAACAAATGCAAATACCCAGATTTTCAAAGACTTTGGATTTTAGACAGGCTTGAAATATATATACTATCATTGAGCACCACATCTCTGCTCACACACATATATATATATATCAATATATATATACACATCTATACATATGTGTGTGTGAATAGATGTGAGCAGACATTCAAAGATATATGTTTGTATGTGTGAATTCACATTCACATTTACATACACACACATACACATTATGAATAAATGTGAGCAGAGATGGAGTGCTAAGTGGTTTCAGGGCTAGAATGGTTTACCTACGTACCTGGTGAGGATGTGTAAGATAGAGACTTCTGTCCAACTCTGAGGAATGGCTAGCCACATTAGGTGCATATGGAGAAAGAGGCTTTCTGAAATAGAGACAAAATTGAAAGGCCTGTGGGGTACACTAAGTGTTCCCAGTTGACTGATTTTATGTGGAAAATAGGGGCAGACAAACAGGGAAAGTAATCGGGATCAGAGATTAAAGAGTCTTCAAAGACAAACTTATGATCTCTAGGATATCCTGAGGGCAGCATAGAAGAATTCAGAAATAAAAATGAAGGACTTTAAATGTTATGGCCTTAAAAAGGAAAGCATGCAGTAGAAAGAGTACACACTTACAGAAAGCTTCAAGAATCATGGTAACTTTATAGCAAAACTTACCTTGGTACAGGCAGAACTTTTAAACACACAGACACACACCAGGCATGCATGCACGTATGCAAAGCTCTTAAAGTGTATTTGATGTCCCAGAGAACCAACTGATATAATGTTGCTTTATTTTTTTTCCCCAAAACAACGTATCAGTGTGCTCCATGTTCTCCATTTCACATTAACAAAGCTCTCACGCAGACCCTGCCTTTATCATTTGACAACAACAGAAGATGTTAAGGAGATTAATCATTCCTTATAACTCAACAGATCGCTGGCCTTTGTCTCTTTACCCCGGTTTGTATTCTTCCCTCACATTGTGAAGCTTTCCTTGGGGCTATGATGTCACCATGTGTTGCCTCCCCTATTTACCCATAAGATGGAGAGCAAGAGTCACACTCACAAGTACACATATCACCATGGCAGTTTTGAGTCTTTAAAAATCATGCTGATAATTGTGCAGAACTAAAAATATCTGCAAACCAGCATCTAGGTAAAAGATCCTTTAAAGGCATGTGCTAGCAATTACCTTTTCTCAAAGATCCAATGTAGTTCTATATTTTCTTTCTCCTGGTGTTAAAGTTTGAATATTTACAAGGGCCATGAGAATTACAGAGGATAAAAGTTTTGAAAAATAGAAAGCAGATAAAGGTGGTGCCTGGTTTTTCACACACTGAAAGCCAAATGCCAAGTATAGCACAGACACAAATGGAAATAATTGAGCTTACAACACAGAAAGAAAACCTAGGGACTAGCAGGTGGAAATGAGGGGCCAATGGGGCTAAAGTCTATTTAAGAATTAGATGTACAGCTCCTCCGCATTGTGCCCTGTCTGATGGCTGTGGCACTGCCAGCCCAGAAGAAGATGGTATTAGGCAACACTACACACAACCAGATGCAGATTGAACATTTACTATCAAGGAAAGAAGAAAGCCATACTAAATGCTAGAGTGCGGTTCACACTGTCTGTGCAAGTGAAATGAAGAGCATTTTCAACAATTTCACGAATCTGAATATAAAATACTGACATCTTGGTGTTTCCCCAGAGAAGGGCCCCAATTGAACTTCATGGTCAAATTGTACCCCAGAGATTAGTGGTTATAGTTTCACTGCTCAGCTCTTAAATATAAGTGAAAATTCAAGTTGAAACATTGGTGATAAATTTCTAAAGTAAAAAGCAAAATCCAAAACAAGTCAATAGACAAAACATTTTAAGGGAGGCACAGAAACTATTTCACACATCATCACTAATGTCTGAGGAAGAGGATGGAGGCCTCAGGATGCTCTAGGAACAAGACAGGAGAGAAAAAGAGGTGCTGTGACACAGAACAGGTAGAAGCACTCAAAGTAAAAAGAGAAATTTCTGCATAAGGAAATGCCCATACATACAAAAATTAATGAGAAAATTCCAAGACTTGGCATCAATACAATAAAAGTTAGTAAGAATGGAAGGAAAACACATACAAGCCAAGAATACAGAATTCACTGCCGTCCCAAGGCAAGACATCCTGCACATTTAAAGTTAATGGGTATCAAAGTCAAATAGTCCATTGAGTATCCATCAGAATGGAGGAAAATGAAAGCAGTTTGTTTTAGTCTCATTGTTGTGAATTAAAAAAAAAATCCTGACAAAGAGCAGCATAGGTGAAGGAAGGGTGGATATGGGTTACAATTCTAAGTCGCAGCCCATCATTTCAGAAAAATCAAGGCAGGAACTCAAGCAGCTGGTCACATCACATTCACAGTCAAGAGGGAGAGAATAAACACATCCTTGCTTGCTTCCAGGTAGTTTTCCCTTATTGCCTAAGGGATGGTACTGCCCATAGTGACCTGTTTTTCCTACATCAATTAAATATCAAGATAATCTATGGTAGACATGTCCATGAGCCAACTTAATCTAGAAAATAATCAACTAAAACTCCTTTCCTGGGTAATTCCAGACTCTATCAATCTATTTAAAACTGAGCAGCATGCCACATCATCGTAGGACACAAAGGAAGGAAAACCAGAAAAATACTGGGTTTTTTTGAAATATCATAACCTAACCTGGAATAATGCCTTAGAATCTTGAGAATCTGATTTATAGAATAAAATAATTTTTAATCACTAATCTTAAATGGATGTTAAATTAATTTAAAAATATTCATATTTTGTTCATTAGATTTCAGGTTTCTAGAAACCCATAAATATTCAGCCAACATCTTTTCAAGAGAGACAGACTCAAAAATTTCTCACTATGCACCTCTTATTGGGTGTTTTGACAAGTTAAAACAGTAATACAAGTAAAAGAAAAGACCGAGTGCCAAACCCACAGGGAGAGGCAAATGGGATGCTGTGACATGAACTATGGAGTGAGCCTAGGAATCAATCAAACTGGGGTAGGGGAGTTTCAGGTAAAACAACTAATGTCTTACAGGGCATTTATCCTTTGGGTGAGAACCTAGGGATGGATTATAATAGGTACATAATAAATTAAACAAGAAGACAATTAATGGCAAGGGGAACAAAGAGCCTTGCATGCAAGAAAATCAATACTGTATAACCCAGAATCTGTTCATGAGCACTGCATACACAGGCATACTGACAAAAATACAGAATACTGACCTGGCAAGAGTGTGAAGCAGTAACCAGTAGCCAGATTAACTTATGTGGGGGGCACAAGCTACAAACTCTCAAAATTGGAACTATGATGATGCATTAAGACAAATGTTGTTCTGAGACACCAAGGAAGCAGTGGGAGAATCTGTTAACAAAACTGAGCATGGTTATCCCTGGGGTAGGAACTCAGGAAGGGTTCCTGAGGTCCATTTTTATGGTCCATAAGCCTTTGAAGCAGCAATGCCTAAGAGTTGAAAAACACAGATGCCCTGGTTTCTAATTCTGATAGTTTTATTTACAGCTATTAGAGTCTAACCCTGACAAAACTGTTTAGGACTTTTTCACTTATAGCTATGACTATCTAGCCTGGAGCAAACTGTTAAATCCTCTCTGTCTCAGATGCTTCTTCTGTAAATGAGGGTAAATATCTTTCTTGTCGATACTGGCAAGAATCGAACACACGCAACTTCAGGGTTGCTTGGTTCATTAATATTCATGCAAACATAGTGTTTTGAAGCATTCTTAGTCAAAATAAATGAGACTAAAATAATATGCTATTTCACTGTATTTGAACTCAACTTGTACATGTTGGCCCAAATTTATAATTTAAAAAATTCTAAGAACACACTAGCAGCATTGCAGTGTGTACTGAACACTTTGATAGCTTTTACAGCCCAGTGTTTAGTATTCTCATTGGTTATCTATTCACATATACAGAAAATTTCTCTACTTACAGAGTATTGGAGGCACTTTATATCCCAATCTCCCATTACTTAACAATTTGGGAAATTGATGTAAGGTATTAATATGTCTTCTAGAGGGAAATGAATAAACTCCCATTTATAATTTTCCCCTTACCCAGAAAAATTATTTTAAGATCTGTCTTCATATTTTGTGAATACTGACTAATTTTTAATAATTCTCAAGCCCGTGTGAATATGAGCTAAGATTCATTCACCTAAAGAAAAAGCGAGAGGCCATTCAATAACCCTCAAGACAAAATATCATTTCCCTCCTGCAGATGAGGCCTCTGTATGCTGCATGCTGATTAGCTAGTGGCTGGGATGCCAGCTAGCAGACAGAGCTTGCCTTTGCTCAATTACAGTTTGACAAGAGCCAAAGCATAGAAATGTGCTAACCCAAGTGATCAACCAAAGATGAGTATTTCGTGTGGCTTTCTCTCCCTGGCTGTCACAGATTATGTCAAAAATAAGACAACAGGGTGAACTGTACTTCCAGTAAGCCATGTGTGCATGACATTGTAAGTTTCTCTGCCTGTTCACAGTGACCCCTGATAAAAAACATTCTTATCTGACTGAAATAGTTTCAGGGATGGTGATATTCCTCTTTCTTGAGGCAGCCTGGAATATTGCCTTTCAATGATAATTACCAGCAGAACAAAAAACATATCACTTGCCTGTTACTCTGTTAACACACTCACAATAAGGACATATGAAAGGAACACAAGATGGTGACATAGTATGCATTTCTGGCCTAGTTTAACTCTGAGGTCTGGACCCAGACTCCTTAATATTTACACAAAGTCTTATACTAATTACATGCTGTTCCACCTATAGCTCAGGAATATAACTTTCTGGCTCTTAAAACTTAACCCATTTCTATTCATTTATGTCTTGCAATGTGACTCCTGGCTTACCTGGGTTCCATTACACCTTGATCTCTGGGGCTGCAGCTTGAAGTGTCTCTGTCTGACTCCACCTCCTTCCCCTTTATCTATGCTCTGATTTCCTACCTGCTTCTAAGAAGCCTTGCCACAGGCTAAAAACAGTTCCTTCATTATCCAATGGTAATTCACAATGTACAGAAAGACATAAGGCCTTCACATGGCTATTGTGAGTGATGTTCCATTCTGTATATGCATTGCATTTCACTAGCCATTTGATAGTTGAAGCATATTAAGGTTTTCATAACCTAGCTGAACAAGTATCTATGGAGTAGGATGTTGAGCCCTCTGGACATATGCCAAGGAGCAGTCAAGCTGCTTCATCTGAAAAGTTTATTTTTAGCTTTTTGAGAGAATGCTCTGCATTGATTTCCACAGTGGTTACACTAGTTTGCAATCCTACCAACAGTGAGTGAGGGTTCCCTCTGGCCTGCATCTCCTCCATTTGTTGTTGGCTGTTGTGTTGTTCTTTGGCATTCTGCCTGGGGTTAGATGAAATCTCAGAGCTGTCGAGATTTGCATTTCCCTAACTGATAGTAACAATGAACACTTTCTGAAATGTTTCTTAGCCATTTTTAATTCTTCTTTTGAGACTTCAGTTCAAATCCTGAGCCTATATTTTGGCTGTTTTTGTTTTGTTTGGCTATTTGCTTTTTGTGTTCATTATGTATTCTGGATATTAATCCTCTGTCAAGTGTATGGCTGGCAAAGACTCTCCTTCATTCCATAGACCTCCTCTTCACCTGATTAATTCTTTAGCTGTGCAGAAGATCTTTATTTCATGGAGTCTCACTTGTCAAATGCTGGCTCTAATGTTTGGGCAAGTAAGGTTTGATCCCAAAGTCCTTTCCTATACCTAAACCATGTAGGGTATTTCTTTGCTTTCTTCTTGCAGTGTTCAGATTTCCCATTTAGGTTTTTGATTCATTCAGAGTTAGTTTTTAATATCTTGGTCAAAAGATTAATGGTTGAAGTTTCATGTACTCATATTTAGTTCCTTGATTTTGTTCTATTAGTCTACATGTCTGTTTTGTGCTAGTACCATATTGTTTTTATGTACTATAACTCTGTAATACATATTGAGATCTTGAATGGTAACCCCTCCAGCATTGTGGGGTTTTTTTGTTTTGTTTTTTTTGTTTGTTTGTTTGTTTGTATTTTGCTAAGAATAGTTTTGTCTATCTGGAATCTTTTGTGGTTCCATATAAACTATGTCAGTGGGAGAAAGAGTCTTCTCCAGGGGAGAGAGAGAGCCATCAACTGGTTATCTGATACCAGATGGCGAGTGTTGAAAAAAAAATATTATATGGACTGAAAAGGTTGCACTTATTTATTTAGGGCTATAAATTATATTTGTGTATTTGCATGTATGTATGTAACAATTAGAAATAGGAAAATAGGCTACACATTTATAAGGAAGCAAAGGGGTAAATTTATACAACTATATTGTAAAACAAAAACATACAAATAAACAAGCAAACCAAAATGAAACAAATAGAAAAAGAATGAAGGACCGAGCCCCCTAATAGAATTAAGAGATGGAAGTGAGGAAAGAGATATAGATAAAGGAAATAATGAGGAAAGAGAGGAAGAGAAGATGGAGGGGAAGGAAGGAAACACTGGGAGAAGGAGGAAGGGGAGATACTCCAGAGGACATACCTGCACCTCCGAGCCAGAGGGGATACTGGCAAAAACAGTGTTGTGAAATTCATCTTTTTAAAATATTTATCTTTATTTTATGTGAATTGGTGTTTTGCCTGCATGTGTAACTGTGTAAAGATATCAGATCTTGGAATTACAGACAGTTGTTAGCTGCTATGTGGATGCTGGGAATTGAACTCAGGTCCTCCAGAAGAACAGTCAGTGCTCTTAACCACTGAGCCATCTCTCCAGCCCCAAAGTTCATTTTTTAGGTAGCATTTCACAATGTCTCTGCTTAGTTTTCTTTATGTACAGCCCTCTTAAAATAAGGTACCTGTCAGCCTAGGACCCTCACCCCACACATACTCTGCACAAATATCCCGCTTGAAACAATGCAACTAGCAACCTGAAGTCAATTAGGATCCCCTGCTCCCCAATATGCATCAGACTACATATACATATAGATTTTCCAGCTATGTATAAGTGAGGTATGGGAGGCTGATACAGCCTGAACTGTGTTTTGTGCACATGCTATAAGACAAACTCTGTCTTTTAAGTGAACTTTCATGGAGAATCTTCATTTACCATTTTATGCGCATAACTGGTTCATGTGATGATTAACATCCAGTGTGCTGGGTTTGTGGCATATGCTTTTAATCCTAATGCTCAGGAGGCAGAAGCAGCCAGATCTCTGTGAGTTTCAGGCTGTCCTGCTCTACATAGTAAGTTCCAATACAAGGCTATATAATGAGAACCTGTATGAAATAAGAAAACAGATGCTTATACATCTGGACATACAATAAAGGTAAGGTTATATAACTTAAAACCTGTTGCTCAGAACAGAGAGCCATGAACACAAGGCTTAGCAACTAACTCATCATCTCAGCAGAACTCATAAAATAAGTCCCAGGCATCATCTGGAAGCCTTTGATTTCTCTCATTCCTGGGGCCTGGCACTCATAACAGTATGTTTCACCTGCTCTACCACTTTTTGAATAAAGTTTCCTTGCTATTTGGCAAGATATGTTTATCTTGATTATATTTTTTAATAAAATGCCAAGAACTAGATGACACTCTACCCAAACCCTGACCATTGAATATATAACTATGATTTTAAAACTACCAGTATCAGCTGGGCGTGGAGGTGTACACCTTTAATCCCAGCATTAACAGGCAGAGAAGGGTATTGTTGTGTTAATAGTGGATTTGTGTTTTGGTGGGTTTGGTTTTTGTTTTTGTTTTTGTTTTTTTCTGAATTGGAAGCCAGTCAGGTCTACACAATTAGTTCCAGGACAGCCCAGGCTACACAGAGAAACCCTGTTTATACCAGGTTTAAAATTCAGGCCAATATTTTCTCAAATCTCATTCTTAAGTCACAAGAAATGAACCTCTGAAGGAATGCCACACAGTCTGTATCTATTTTTGTTTCTCAGGGAAAGATTACACACAGTTATACAAACATTGTTCTGGAAAAATACAATTTACATGTCATGTAATCATGAAGAAAATAAGTTTGGAAACAATGACTGGCATAGGAAGCAGTGGGAACCCTGACCATGAACTTCCTGTCTGTCCTTTTGTGGACCCAGTGCTGTGCTATGCTAAGGAGATGGAATCACAGTCTCCTATGGGAGATGGTGGCAGAGGTGCAGAGGCAAATGGACCTGAAGGACGTGCATGTTTGAATGTTAAGGGACCTAGAACATCTTTAGTGGAGAAGTGGGGTCTGAGTCAATCATGTGGAGAAGTGGTATTTTTAAATAACCATGCATATGCATGTGTGTGTATGTGAGGTGCCTATAGAAGCCAGAAGAGAGCGTCAGATCCTCTGGAGCTGGATTTTGTGGTGGTTTTGAATTGCCTAAAGTGAGTTCTAAGAACCATATTTGGATCTTCTACAAGAGTACTATACACTCTTAAATGCTGAGGCATATTTATTCAAAATTCAAAACTCAGGAAAAATATTATAGCAATTATTACAAACACATAGGATTATAGAGAGCATGGCATGCTCACCAACAGAAGTAAATCTAAAAATGCAGGACTAGTGTGAACAGAAGTATCCTGCACACTTTAATAAGACCCTTTCTGGAGAAGCTAGTTAAACTTCTATTATTTTTCCGAAAACAAACACATAACTACAAGAGCTGGGGAAATCTCTTATCCGGCGGGGCAATACTCCTAGTGCTTTGGAAAGAAGAACAGGGGAGACAAAGCCTGAGGAGGCATGGGAAGACCAGCTTCCCAAAGGGCCTGTCTTCCTGTCTATTTCCTCAGCTCTATGGAAAGTTGCCCTCAACCCCTGTGCCAGCTATCAGTCTAAACACAATCTTGTCAAATTGCATTGCAATTTCTGTCAAAAACTAGTTCTGGGAGTGTGTTTTGCTAAGAAGTTTTGAATTTAGATGTTAGGTCTACCCTGAGTGATCCAAGGAGAGAGGCCCATTTGGCCCACAGTATATCCTAGGGGCTTCCTAAGGATGGCAAATCTGTTGTTCAGCTACTCAAGGAATAAGCTAATGGCTTTTCTAGGAAACGGCGAAGCGCTCAGATTCCTAACAAACTTAAGGAAGCTGAGGGTCAGATCTCATAGATAAGTGAGATAAATGCACCTCCCTGACAAGCTCAGTTTGGGGGAACACGGGCAACCGTGGACCACCTTACACATGGAGAACACTGTCAACTGCCTCCTGACAGTCCCTGCAGACTTCAGCCCTTTGTTTCCAGTTTGGTGGGCAGGAGTCTACAGTTACATTCTTCCTCCCTTCTACCTGCTTGTCCATTCAGAGTATGCCTGCTCCCTCGGCTCCCCTCCATATTAGAGGAAGGTAAAGAAGGCATTCTGGAAGGCTGTGTGGTTTACTAGTCATTCTCTGCTGTCTGTGAGGTCCTATCAGTCACAAGGCATGTCTACAGTGGCCATCTCCACACAAATGGGTGTGTTCAGAGATGGATGAGAAATGTACTGTGAGAAGTAGGGAGGGGAGTGCCGTTCAGGCAGGCAGTGCAGGTCAGCCTAATGGTCAGGGATCACTAGTGCATCTGCCACCTCCATAGATAAAGGTTAATGGTGGAGACAAGCCTGGATAGAGAGCACTGACAGCCTAGTGGCAATGTCGCAGGTCTCGGCTCCACGGGCTGTGTAGGCAATCCTCTTGGCCAGTTCAAACCTCCTCTGTCATCTCCTCTATGAACTCTCTCTTTCCATAAACTGAACAAACGTTACTTTAATATTAACCTCACTCATGATATTTAATTTATGCATTTGTTTTCTGGGCATTGGGATTTTAAAGTCATCTATTAATTCATTCTGAAGGCACAATTTCCATAATGTAATTTCTTGGGTAGAAAGGAAATGGCTTTCTTCCATCATTACATTTTCTTCAGGTACCAATACGAATGTTCCATTTAGCCTTGCAATTAGTCTTATACTTAACATATGCCGACTGCTCAGAGACACATTTATTATTTTCATTGCCTAATGCTGTAAAAGAGATGCTCAGTGTAGTTCAGTGCCTTACATTTCTCAGGCAATTTTGACAGCTGAAGGGCCAGACATATGGGGAAGGAGTCTTCACACATATGCTCTCCTCTTTCCTGCAATTGGCTCCTGACGTTCCTGCTACAGGAACTCTTTCCCATTCTTCACATTTCCATCATCAGATCTGTGACCTTGTTTATCTGGTACATGTCTATTCACCTTCAGTAGTCAGCATAAAAACTCCTTCCTTTGACCTCCCCACTTCTACCCTCCACCTAGGACAGACACTGAGGTCCCTCTCTCATGTTCTCACAGACACAGGACTTCTTCACTACAGCACAGATGCACAGTGTTGTTGTCATTGCCTGGCTGATCGTCTACAGCTCTATAAAACTAATCCTTCTGGAAGCAAAGACCATGCTTCATTTCCTTAGTTTTACAACATATTTCTGCTTTAAACAAAATATCTGAGGTATTCTTCATTGACTAATATATAGGACTTGCCAGATGTCTCACCTATTTATCCCATATGGAACTACTAATGAAACCATTAATATCTCCTCCACCCGTTCTCAGAAGCATTGTGAATAGATAGGTCTATGGGTGTGTGTGCCATTATGCCCAGCTTCTCTCTCTCTCTCTCTCTCTCTCTCTCTCTCTCTCTCTCTCTCTCCCTCTCCCTCTCTCTTTCTCCCTCCCTCTCTCCCTCCCTCTCCCCTCTAGCTGTTAGAGCAAACAGTTGATGTGGATCCTTGCTCTAACTCCTCTGCGCCATGCCCCTGCCATGATGAACTGCCATGCTGCAAGCCCAGCTAAGGGACTGAGATATTCTGGATTGAAGCCTTCAATACTGTCACAGTGATGCAAAGATAGCACAAACACTCAAGCAGCTCATGTCTTTCTCCATGCTTCCTGACTTAATGAGGGTGTTTTCATTGTTTTAAAACTAAGATTAAACATATAAAAGAACCTCCAAGCGTATCCATTGTCTCAAGGCATGAGGAGACAACAGGAACAGTTCAAACCCTCTGTCCCCTTGAACATGTTCCAGAAGATTTCTCTGAAGGCCAGCTGCTCAAAGAAATCAGTCAAAGCTAGAAATCGGCTTGGTCATTGAGTACTTCTGACTCACAGATCCTTTGCATCCTGATACATCCTTTCATCTTGAAGCATTCCCTCTCCTGTTGCTGCCAACATGTTCTAGACCAGGATGATTGATTACTGGTCCCCAGGATGCTGAATGCACTCACCAGGAGGCAAAGCCCTAGCAGTAACTACAATCCCTTAGTCTCCGATCATTTCCTCCTAGGTTCCCTACCTCGTAGAGATGGGACCAGCCTGTTCCAACAGAGGTAGAGCTTATTCTTGATGGGAAGAGATGAATAGGCTACTGGATTGAAATCCCCCTCATTCTGTATGTTATGAATACATTTCTTAATGGATGTTAGTAGGTTGGCAAATGATGGATTATAGATTTATATACTCACGACTGGCTCTAAGAACCATCAACTGAACATCTGTCTGATGTTCTATTTAAATATGTGTTGACTTTCAGAGAAGCTTTACTGGTCATAGAGAACATGGGGCCTTAACTGTTGCTGTTATCTCAGAAAACATAAGGACTTGCTGTTTTCTAAAAAAAAAAAAAAAAAAAAAAAAAAAAAAAAAAAAAAAAAAAAAAAAAAAAAAAAAAAAAAAAAAAAAAAAAAAAAAAAAAAAAAAAAAAACGACATGGTTTTTTCAGAGGGCTGAGATTCAGTTCCCAGCACCCACATCTGTAACTCTAGTGCTCTCTTCTAACTTCTGTAGGCATCAGGAACAAATTTAGTATAAGTAAAGATGTAGACTATGGTGGCTGGAAAGAAAATGGCCCCCATAAGCCTGTAGGGTGTGACACTATTAGAGGGTAAGGCCCTGTTAGAGTAGGTGTAGCCTTGTTGGAGGAAGACAGTCACTGTGGGCGTGGGTCTTGCAGTCTCATATTCTTGAACTATGCCCACTGTAGGTAGCACACACTTTTCACTTCCGCTGTCTGGGGATCAAGGTATAGATCTCTCAGCTCTTTCTCCAGCACCATGTCTGCCTACATGATGCCATGCTTCTTGCCATGACAATAATGGACTCAACCTCTGATAATGGACTAAACTATAAGCCAGCCTTAATTAAATGTTTTTTTTTTTTTTATAAAAGTTGCTGCCATCATGCTGTCTCTTTATAGAAACAGAAACCCTAAAATGAAAACAAAGCATGTATATACCTAAAATAAATAAATCTGAAAAGAAAATGTCTTGTGGCTATGCTTTGTACTTAACTCAGACCCTGATGTTGTCTGAAATATACTGTCATCCCAAGTGTCATGAATAAAAGAGGCATAATTTCATATCTGAGCTCAGTAATTAAAAATATCCTAACCTGAGTAATTAAACAGGCCAAAATGAGTATCTTGATGTTTTTTGATAAGTCCCCAGACTATCCCATGAACTTATGGCAGCGCTCTGTTAAAGTGTCTGCTAAATTAAATGACTGTTGTATATGAAACAGTTTTTGAATTCCTGACAGAAGGATGAAAACCAAAATGGGAAGGGGAACATAGCCTGTAGTATGTAAACCTAAGTTCCTCCCAAGTGAGTGCCAGGAATAGGGTGAAGTTGGTAGAACTGATACTTTAGCTTAGCCAGGTCACCTCCAGCAGTGAGAAGTCCCAGCCCATGTGCATATATAAGATATATCTCTATGTGTTATGACATAAAAGGCTGCCAGTCAGTTTTAACTCATTATTTATAATCCACCATGTAAGAGACTGAATGTTTTGCTCAAAGCAATACAATTTGTGGCATTAACTGGGTTAGAGACATTGGTTTAATTATGACCAAAGGGTAACTCTTTTGAGATTGCTTTTTAATCTAACTCGTATCAGTGAGAGACAAAATATGGTAACTTTCTATCTGTTCAGGTCAGTGCTTTTCAGCCATCTTGACACTGCAGCCCTTTAATACAGGTCCTCATGTTGTGCTGACCCCAACCATAAAATTATTGTTGCTGCTTCATAATTGTAATTTTGCTACTGTTAGGAATTGTAATGCAAATATCTGATATACAGGATCTCTGATATTCAACCTCCAGGTTAAGAACCATTGGCCTAAGTAACCAAGCTGTGCTATTTCAAATCTTACTAATTAGAAAGCAAAAATGCATCATTTCAGGGAAGAGGGAAGTGTGCAAGGGAGGGCCTGCAGGGTAGGAGAACAGTACAAAGATATAAAATTCAATATTTTATATCCTTAAATTGGAGGGGTCTAGCAAACACTGGAGAACAGAAAAATAGTTACAAAACTACCACATAATTCACTGGGAAAAAAAAAGAATATTTTAAGTAAATCGGAGTTTTCAGGAATATATCTGTCAAGATGGGAAATAACAATGCCTGATAAAAATGTAGAAGTTTGTAGTCAACTATGCCAATTATTCTGCTCTCTAAGATGCTGTCTTTCCTTTGACTTGGTATTAAAACCTTGGCTAGATGGCCCTTCTAGCCTTTGCACAAACACATTTTACTCTAGTAAGAATCCAACGATTTTCACATTTCAGTGTTTGGAATCTCTTTCTGCTTTTCTTCATAAAGAAGCTGATCTATATGCTAGCTGTTATCAGTGTGTTAAAATGATGCAAACTATATAAATGATATTTCAGTAAATCTAGAAGTCCAGACTTGAACATCCCTGATGTTGAAGTCTGATCCCAAAGACACACTGAGGACAGATGGTAGGACCTCCATTAAGTTATCTGGCCATTAAGAAAGTGATATCTCTAATCATTTGCCTCACAATCCTGAGCTGTTGACTTGTTGGAATTAAGTTAGTTATTGCAAATGATCATCTGTATAGTGTTTTAATGCTGGACTTGTCTCTTTCACATATGCTCTTAGCTATCCATTTTATTTTATGTCTTATATATTTTGTTATAGCAACAGAAAAGAGCTGAGCAAACTTCTAACCAAGAAGCCCTGACCTTCATTGCTGTCATCCCTCTGACTGTGGACTCAGATGGGTGAATAATTATGTTTATGCCTTCTATGGGCTAGTGTTATTTCTTGTACATTCCTTGGGCAAAAAAACAAACTCAGAAAAGAGAAGAAGGTGCTCTAGATGATATGACATACATTTGAATTGAGATTTAATTCCAAGAGTGTCAGATCCAAAATCTATTTGGTTTATTATGCCTAGAGATTCATCTAATGACCCAATTTCCATAAAATAGTACAAATTCCAAATTATCAGAGTTTACATTATATAGAGTTTTATTTATCTATAAATTCAGTAATAATGTCCAGTAAATAATGTCCTTAAGCCACCAAAAAAACTTATCCATAAACTTCCCAGTGTCCTATCCTTGGGAATGCTAAAACTCTGCTGAGTAATCACTGTCCTGTGGATGACACAGAATGCCACTATTTGAAGTGCTAGACATTGTCCCCATGAGCTGTTCATTATGAAAACATTTTGCCTGCTCCATTATGAATTGTTTTTAACTTGTGAAATAACAAGAATCTATAGACTGGTCTATTTTCAGAAGTCAAAGTATAACTCAAGTGCCCTAGAAAGCAACAACTCTCTGTAAATGAGAAGATTAGATAGAAGTATCAGAAGCAGACACTCAAGTTCAATTGCTTGAGCTGGAAGACGCCTACATTTTCAGAATGAAGTAGTGTCAATTCACAGGGCCTGGAGAACTGGGCCATGAACATAGCTAACTCTATTTCAGAAAGAAAACAGATGATACTCTGAGTTGAAATAAAGACATGCATGAAGAAGTTTGAGATTAAATGAAGCAGAAACTTGCAGGTGGGCACAGGCACACTACAAGGTGCCATGGTGAGTCCTAATTACCCTTCCCCTAAAAATCTACTGACAAAGGAGAGCAATAAGCAAGACTTAGGACGAGATTTGGAATTGCATACTATATGTGAATATTTTTTAATTTGTCTTCTACTGCATTTGGTTAGATAAATTAGTGGTAAAAAACAGAGTCACTAATATGTGTTGGTGTCATATTAAGGCAAGAAATCAAAGACTTCTTCCTGAAAGTAGTGCCACCAAGAATAAACTCAGATCTCTGTTCTTTCCCTGTGTCTTCAATCTTCCTGTAGCTTGTGGTTTCTAGCCTAGCTGTACTTTGTCTGTTGTATGCTTATAAATCTATGCCTGCCTGAATACTGTCTACTGTCCAATCAATCCATCCCCAACAAAAGGCTTTGCTCTTTCTTTTATTGGGCAGAAAAGAAAACATCACATGGGGAAGGAATACTTTGTTGAAATCTTTAATCAGGTTTCAAAAGGGATTAAGTTACTGACTCCAACTGACCCCATCTGACCCAGATAACAAACAAACAGAAGCTATCAAGCAATATCCACATGCTATTTCCAGCATTTATGGACGATATTTGTTTTATAAGATTGCTTTTAACAAATTTGCTCTTTCAAACATTTATTTATCACAATACACAAACATGCATGCATTGCTTATGGGTCAGGGCAAGTGAAAAAAATATATGGCTTAAGATTAAAGCTGTGCATTAGCTTAGGCTGTAAAAGCTGAAACATGGGTGATCAAGGCAAGGAAGGTTAGCGGTCACATTGTTCTCTTAGAGGCAGGTTAAACAAAGAGCTGAGTACACAAAAGGACAGCAGTCTTTGAGGTCTTGAAAAAGTTTTAGTCTCTTAGAATGTAAGAGATACTTTAATAATAATTCTATCACCATGCTTTGCTACTTGTATAGAGACCTGAATAAAAAAAAAAAAGCAACTAAGATAATAAGAGGCATAAGATGCAGGCAGACCTAGCAACAGCATTCAGCCTAGACTCCTGACCATGTAACTCTTAGCTCTAACATGAAACAATATCAGGTGGGGCAGCATGTGTGAATCTGCCTGTATGCAATAAGAAAATGATGGCTAGAGCTCTGACAGATGTCCAGTTGTCTGTTCTTGTGGCTGCCATTTTTCACCACTGTGGCTGTCGAGTGTCTTCCTAAGGGAGCTTCCCTATTTTCAGCATCTGCAACTCTCCAGCAGCAGATAGGCAGCAGCAGGCAATGGCCAGGTGGTTTGTGGGCCAGACCTGAATCTGTCTGTCTGTCTGGCTCACAGTGAATTTGATAGAACCCTATCCATGCCCATGCTATATCTGGCACTAGAGTAGATTGTGTGCCTATGAATAGGGGAAGACATAGCTAATTGTGAAGTCATTCAAAGTTAATAGATCATCCCAGATGTGGTGGTGCATGTCTTTAATCCCAGCACTCAGAAGGCAGAGGCAGAGGAAGATGAATTTCTATAAGTACAAGGCCAGGCTGCTGTCTACATAACAAGTTCCAGAACAGCTGGGGCTCTGTAGAAAGATCTTGTCTGAAACACATACACAAACACACACACTCACACTGGAAAGGGGGGAAGGGTATAACATATCTTTTTAAAATAATCTTGCTTTAAATATGGTAAAAACAAAGCAATGTTTCCACTCTATACCCATCCTGATCCAATATAGGTGCGTTGATGGCTGCTGTTCTACAATGGCATCCAATGCTGGCTGCTTCTATAACATTAATTTTTATTATTTTTAACTATATGAATGAGGGTGAGAAATGAGTATGCATGTCTGAGAGTGGGTATTATGGCCTTCAGAAGAAGACAGCAGATATTTTGAAGCTAGAGTTACAGATGTCTAAGAGCTGCCTAATACTGGTGCCAGGACCTGAACTTAGGTCATCTGCAAAAGCAGTAGTAGGTGCTCTTAATCACAGAGTGATCTGCCCAGCTCCAGTCACTGAGGAATTTGAATGTTGTGTCAATAATTGCTCCCCAACACAGTTCACAATGCAGCACTGAGCATAAAGACTGACTATGGCATTTCTTAGTAACGCTGCCTCAGGAAAGTCTTTAGTTCATCGGAAATTGTTACTTAGGGAAGAAAGGCCCTGTTGTCCTGGTGGCTCACTACAAAGTCAATGCTTAGTTGCCTGTTTTAAAATAAAATAAACTGATGGGTATTTATATTGCTCTGCTAATCTTGTGAGTCACTTACGCTGTGACAACGAAAGTGCAAACACCTGTGAAATCCAACAAAGTGCAACCTCAGCTCTGGAAAGAATCAGCACTTGTCAAAGCATCTTCTTTCCACACCCTCTGAGAGTCAAGCCAGTTTAGCCTGTTTCCTTTAAGCCTCGGGGGACTCAGTCACTGTCTCCTACAGTGTAAGCTCTGAGTGGGAAGGACTGACATCGCTAAGTGATGAACTGTGACTTAAGTGTATCCAAGAGACTCCTTTCTTACTGTTGGAAATGCAGCAGAAGAAAAGTAATAGTAAAGGCCCAGATAAGACTGCAAGATCTACCTTAACAAGCCGAGGAACACAAGCAATGGAGTAGGCTTCTGGCACCAAAGTCTGCTTCTGTCGCCCTTGATGTCAATGCCCTCTTTCTTGTTTTGGAAAGGCAACATAGCTTTCAGTCCACACAGCCCTTTCTCAAACTCACAGGCTAAATGTCTCTCGGTAACCAAGAAAATCGCTTTTACTTTCTAGTTCCAGATACATTTTTCTTTAAAAAAAAAAAAAAAAAAAAAAAAGCTGGACAATGATGATGTACATACTTTTAAAACACTGGGTCAAGCTACCAGTTGAAGAGCGGAAGGAGAGATTATATGAGCAAAGGGGTCAAGATCATGATGAGGAAACCCACAGAGACAGCTGAATGGGAGCTCACTGACTCTGGATTGACAGTTGGGAAACTTTCATGGGACCCAACTAGGCCCTCTGAATGTGAATGACATTTGTAGGGCCTATAGCAGTGAGATCAGAATTTATCCCTAGTGCATTTTGGAGCCCCATCCCTATAGAGGTATACCTTGCTCAGCCTTTGTAATTGGGGGACAGGCTTGGTTCTGCCTCAACTTGATATGTCAGACTATATTGACTCCCCCTGGGAATCCTTACCCTCTCTGAGTAGTGGATTGGGTAATGAGGATCAGGGGAAGCTGGGGAGATGATTGGGAAGAGGGGAGGGAGGGGAAAGAATAGTTGGTATGTAAAAGAATAACTTTTAAATAAAAAACATTATTATGTATGCTGTGTTCTGCCTGCATGTATGACTGCCTGCCAGAAGAGGGCACCAGATCTCATTATAGTTGGTTGCCAGCCACCATGTGGGTACAGGGAATTGAACTCAGGACTTTTGGAAGACAAGCCTTTCCTGAGCTATCCCTCCAGCCTCCAGATACAGTTTCAAAGAATGTATTACTAAATATTAAGTATAATAACCTTCTCTCGGCTTAGAGGCTTTTCCTTCTCTCAGAGTTAAATAAGTATGTTTCCCCTTTAGGACCTTAACATGTTACTTGCTAATAAATTCAGCAACAGTGTTTGTTAATAAGCATTTGTCTGACAGGAAGTTTGAAAACCCAGTTTTTCACTTGTTCCAATACTGCTTACTACAATCACTACCAATCCGCTTGCACAGACAACAGTCATACAGTTGGGAGCAAAGGAAGCACAAGGGCCTCCCATACCTTCCCAGCCTTCAGGAAGAAGCAGAGAAGAGCTATTTCAGCTTTCATAGTGTCCTCAAGAAACAGTGAAGGAGACACTACTTGGAAAGCTGATGAAGCCTTTGTTGTGGGCCTGCCATACTGTGATGGAGATCACAGCCACTCTGGGCCCATGTGAGCAAGGTCTCCTACAACAGCCACACTGGGCCCATGTGAGCAAGGTCTCCTAATAACAGCCACACTGAGCCCCAGTGAGCAAGGTCTCCTAATAACAGCTCCCTTCCCTGCCTCAGCTGATTCTTTAGTCTTTCTGTCCCTTCCAGCAAAGGCTGAATTTTCTTTGGAATTCTATAATCTCAAGAAAGAAGGGGAGTGGTTCTGCTTTGGCTTTCTATTTCATTCTAGACTTAAGAGAGGTCTCTTCCTCCCAGAGAACCTCCTTCAGCCCTTCCCCAGCCTAGCCCTCACTGCTGTGGACTCTCTCTTCCTGGTGATTTCAGCGTCAACCCTAACTCTCCACTATTCAATCTGTGAGAAAATGGAAGTCTTCCTTGCAATCACACCTGTAGTTTTTAAAATTTTTTTCTAATGCATATACCAGAGAAGAGATGATTGTGGCTTAAGCTATGGTAGAGGTGTCCAGTGGTAAGAAATTACTATACTGTGGATAAAGAACAGATGATGGATTTGTTGATAGGCTGGTATAAAACATGAGAACCAGAAACTACAGAGAACTTTGAGGTCTCTGTTCCAAGCTCTCTGGAGGGAGACAATTCTATTTCCCAGTTCAGGACAGACTTAGAGAAAGAGGCAAAGAAATTGTTTGGGTTGTATTATTTTGAAATACAATCCCCTCCCCGGTTTCCATTTTTATTTCTATGGTTACTCACAGACAACTGCTATCTGAAAATGTTACATGAAAGATTTCAACAATAACTTAATAGTGTGGCATTTGATATTTAGGAGGTAAAGACTATATACTAGGAGATAGGGCTCAAAATGCCCTGGAAGGGCTAGGTTACTTAGGGAAAAGGGTCATATTAGGCTTTCATTAATAAGAAAAAGTTTTTTAGGAAAAAAAAATGGAGATGGAGATCAATGGATGAACAGACAGACAGATTTAATGTTCTGAAAACCACTTCTCAGGTCTCTGAATGCTTAAGCATGTTTTTGGTTTGCATGTTCCTGACAAGTAATTTCCTACCTCTGTATGTCCAAATTCATGTCCCATATTATGCATGTTCTCAGACTAGTTGAACTTAATCAAACTGGAGTTTTCTTCATCTACATTTATATCAGCTTTGCCTTTTTGCAAATGATTCAGAGTCCAAGTTCTTAGTAGTCTTAATTTTTGTTTTTAGTCACACGCCTCACAGTAACCTAATTTGATCAAAGAATAGGAAACTAGGAGATTCTTAAACACTAGTGGAAGGGGATCCTTTATATTAACCTCCACACATAGAAGACTCTAGATGGCTCTGAGTGTTTCTAGTACAGTCATGGGGCTGGAGAAGTGCCTTAGCAGTTGAGAGCACTTGCTGCTCGTGATGAAGACCTGGATTCAGTTCCCAGCACCCATTCCAGTGGCTATAACCACATGGAGCCCAAATTACAGGAAATCTGAAGACCCCTCTGTATGGGTGATTATACTAATAAGTACGCACATACACAAATCAAATAAAATAAATAATGTTGAAGAGACTACCCCATGTTTGCTTCAAGGGTTCATTTCACTGACTGAGTCTGATCCTTGGCTATCCCTAATCTACTTGTTTTCTATATAAACCAGTCAGAGGTGGAATAGATTTTCAAAGTCTTTCCTGAGCTGTTAGGAAATAGGTCTATAATAAGGATGTATATGCATCCTTATCTGTTTATGGTATGGATGTGATTTGACAAATGGGCTGGTCTCTAGCTGAGTCAAGCCCTCCTATCTCAGCAGGCAGGCTTTTACATTGGCATTTCCTCCAGCATTCTGTCTGCAAACCTAACAGCAGAATTTCAGAATGAAGCCTGAGTTCTTCCTCATTACATAATGTACGGTTTGGAACTCTGTCTGGAGCGCAGTATGCACCTTTGCCAAAGGCTTCACATTTCCCTTGCTATTTGCTTCAAAAATCTTCAAATTCCATCTCCTCTGAGTCACAGCCTGGCAGTTCATCAATTTTATTATTTTCTGTGATGGTTTGGTATAACAACTTACTATTCTGTTCCCACTCTCCCTCCCCTACCTCTCACACTGCCTATGAGCTGCTAAATTCTCTGCACCTGCAAGATGTCTGCTGTCCTTAGGATATCCTCTAATTTGAGATTTCAGTGGCATTGTTAGCATGAGCTGTCACATTACTCTTTCTGTGCCAGACCTTCCCTGGCCTTCTGTTTCTAGCTGCCTGGCATACACTGTGCCCAGCTTCCTATCAATAGATGTATCTAGGAAGTAGGTCTTCTGCGCAAGGGCTCCTGCACCATGCTCATAATATATCACCTCTAAGAACTACTGCATTTTTAGAAGCTTTAGAAGACAGACTTGCTTATGTGCCTAAAATTTATACAGTGAACCTAACTAGTGCTTTTCTTTGAAGCCAGACACCCATTAGCAGCCCAGGCTTCACACTGGGGTTGGTTTGCATATCTATTTCAGGAATCAATGGCTTCTCAGATGGGAACAAAGCTTGATGACCCCAGACAGGCTTGCTTTCTTATAAAATCTTCTAAATACCTAAGTGCTTGTTCCATTAGAAAGACTATTTGCCTAATGTTCCTGCATGAGGAAACTTCCAAGAATTCTAGTACACTCCCTTTTTGGTAAGCACTGCTGCAGGTGTGTGTAGGAATACATGGTGGCACCAGTTGAGGTAGTAGTGACAGAGCTTCTTGGGACACAGAAAAGGACAATCACCCAGCCTAAGGCATGGGCACCCAGGGCTTGAAAAGTAATAGGGAAAACTACATTTCCACATGTAACAAAGTCATAAGAGTGTCCCCTGAGATATCTGAAAATGAACCGCAGGAAGGAGAAGATTAATTAATTCACTTCTATAGACAAAAGAAGGGCATTAAAAGATACCACAGAGTGTCACAATCTATCAGCTCCCAACATGCTGAGCAAGTTTGAGCTAAGGCCTCCCATTAGCTCTCAAGCATTCCTCAGAGTGACTGTGGGGATACAGAGCGGGTAATGGTGACCTGCACTTACCTCCTTAGCTCTGATTCCTAGGTAACTAATTGCACATTTTGTAAGAGACTCCTGACATATCTAATACCATCGGAACACCAGTGAGAGCATCTAAACAAATATCTTATCTCTTCTTAGTGATCATCATCAGAAGAGGAGCTGTGAGGAGAAGGCATTTACACACCATTTGATGTTCTCCCCTAAGTCATCCCACCTGGCCTCATGACTCAGACTCCCGGACTGCGGGTGAGCTAGAGAGAGGATGTGAGCATTCTGGACCTATGCCTTCCTCTTCCCTCTTCACCTCTGCACTAAGGAGCAGCGTGCTCTCCTGCCCTGGAGAAAGAGAGGGGGCCTCACAGCGGCATTTCAGCTTTCATGGGCTTGCTTTCTTTACCTTCCTTTCAGTTGGTACTAAGTTTGGGAACCTACCATGTTTAGGCTCTTCTCAAACCACAGCGGTTCTTCGAAATGAGTCAATGAATTAACAGTTTTCATGACAGATCTGCTGTGAGGCAGCTTGAAGAGAGTAACCATACAAAATCACCTGACCAAACCCAGATTCTGAGACAAACAGAATCCTGAACCAAGCCACAAGAGAAGCCACAGGACACGTGTTTCTAATACTGTATCCCCCAGCACAGTTATCCCTAATCTCAGGTTCCTTTCTGCCCTAGGACCTGTGACATTCCTTGGAAATCTTTCTTGTTTCAATTAATTCTTGTTCACAACATGTAGGAACGACTTTACAAGCATGTATCACCTAGAAGGACTTCACACTCAGGATTTGGCATTCTCTAAGCACCACTATAAAGTTCTTAACAACCTCATACACATGGATTTGTTCTAAGTAGGGTTCAGTAAGATTCAGAAGGGGTATTCTCCTGGGCACACTGATACTTAGTACATAGGTGAAGAACAAACCAAGCCACAGACATTCAACATGTTTGTGTATAATCTCCCTTACTCAACAGCTCTTGGATAAGACAAGAGGCTGGGTTGGATGCCCTAGAAATCTAGAGCTTTGGTCTAAGTATCATCCCTCTGGATGTCTCTCTCCCTCTTTATTGTATCAAAGTAGCTTAAAAACTTCTACTGGCAGACACTGAGAGGGTTAGGGTTGAGCACATATATTGTGCTAGTTCCAGAATATGAATGATGGTATGCTCCTGGGTGCGGGATGTCAAGGACCTGGTACGTGATGCAGATATCCAGGGAATTGCCTCAGAGATCATCATATCCTTGAGTACTTGCCCTGTGTGCTGTGGATTTAGGATCTGGAATCTGGAGAAGGGAAGATGCTTGATACAAGTTCTCTAGTTCAGGATGTGGGACCATATCCATATGAGGATGGCATACTGTAGGAAAGACCCACAGCTATCCTGTGGGTCAGGAACCACACTGAGACTGTCTTTATGGCCAAGGATACAACAATGAACAGTCAATTCCCAGCACAAAGGAGAGTAAATATTTGAGCGCCTTAAGGAGCAAGCTTTGCCTGCTTTTGTAAAGAAAGCCCACGTTTCATTTGTCTCTGGGCCCTGCCTATCACAGCCGGTTCTCATGCTTGCTTCCTATTGCTTGCAACCAAAGGAATCCTAAAGCATACACCAGCCTAGTATAAGGTTCAATGTTTTCATAGTTCTTAAGAGCCTCTTCTGTATGAACCAATGTTGCTTTTTAAATTGCCCTGCTTGGATTGGAGGCATTGGTTCAAATCTTTTTCCATTTTTAAATGGTGAGTCCTCTGGAGCCCTGTCTTACCTCTGCTTTTTTGGTGTCTAGACAAAGAATTCTCACTCTCTGTGTATTTACAAAATAAATGCCAATATTATCAGCCACTGAGACAAGAATGCTTTCCAGGATCACGAGATTGTATCCAGCTAATGACAGATAAGGAAGGAGGCTTAGTCTATCAGCTACAAATTGACAGCTGCTCTGTTAAAGCTTGGTTCCCATTTCAGCACTAATGCTGGGCTGGCAAGGCAGATAAACACTCTCCCACTCTGAACCTTAACCCCCCAGGTCAGGTTATGCTAATCTCATTTGGAGCTGTCGGCAAGCATTCTGCCCATTTAACCCTAAGTGCCATGATATTCAGCAACACATTCAGCTTGGTTTAAAGTGCTTCAGTCTGTTTATCCAATATGTGAGCAAAATTTTATTTTTAAAGTAACATATTGTAGTTATAAATTTCTTTCTGCTTTTTTTTTAAATTTCTAGTTGGGGAAGAAGGGGATGTATAAAAAGAAGGAGAGAAGGAGGGAAGTTGTATTCTCCACTTTGATTGATTAGGCTGGTTATCGCATGGTTAATGAACAGCAATAGTATGCCAGGCACGTTCTTTTCCTAGGCATTAAGCTGTAGGGATAGGCTATGTGCTTGCTACTCAGGCCTTCTGCCTTCACGGCAAAGCAAATAACAGAGACAAACACAAATGTGTACCATATAGTGTCTGTTCATGCTGCTTATAAAAAGTAGATGAACAAGGTTTGGGCTTGGGAATACTGAGGGTCCACTGTTAGTAGATACCACGTGATGATACCTCATGATGCTTCTATGATATATGGACATTAAAATAAAGACATGAAAGGATTGACCACCCATGAAGGGTGAGAGGTTGTCAGTGTCTCAGGACTGGCAGGAATCACTGTGTTTGTGTAGGCAAAGTATGTGGATAGTGTATGACCAGCTAGGAGGAACCAGAACTGAGGCTCCATATTCTTAAAAGGCTGAAGGTTATGAAGATGACCATAAATACACACAATCCAAGACACTGGGTGTGCTCTAACCAACAATTCTAAGTGTAAAGTTTCTCAGTTGGGCAGACCGTCTAAATGTGGGCAGGATCAACATCCACTTGCCCTGTGAGTGCACATGGACCCAAATTTACAACAGAATTGGTCCTTTCCCCTAAAGTTCCAGTTTGCTCTATAAGACACCACCAGTGGGCTCCATTCAGATCTGGAACTGTACCAGGACCCAACCCACATGTCAAAATCTGCTAAGGCAACATCCATACGCAATTTCCTGGCCAGCAGGTAGACCATGAGCAGGAAGCAGTTGTGTTTAGCTGCCACAGTGACAGCAGAGATCTCCAAAAGCACAGGCGGGGCAGCAGGCACAGGTGCCCCACAAAGCAGCAAGCCTACCTCTGCAGACGGTGCCATTTCCCACATAGCCTGGCTGGCAGGTACAGCTGTGTCCCTGGACTGTGTTGGTGCAGATGGCATTTTTGTCACAGTTGTGCTGTCCACTACCACAATCGTCGTGCTCTGCAGGGTGGGAGAGAAGGAGACAAGATATGTCTTTACAAGAGCAGGAATAGCTGGATTGGCTGGAGAAGTGGCTGACACTCACCAACAAAAACGGCAGTCACTAGCCAGGCATGGGAATCATATCTTTATCCCAGCACTTGGGATGGGGAAAGAGGCAAGCGTGGGAAAATGAAGGAACTTCCTCTTTAGATCTACTGTCTTTTCCTAGAGAAGCAAAGGACCCTCTCCTGTGTTGATATTTAACAACAATAGAGGATGACCTTCCATCACAGGTGCTGATAAAATCTGCACTGATGAATTTCCTTGGTGACCAACTTTCATGTGCATCTCATGATGCTGAAGAGACTGGACATGCACTGCTGGGCTCTAATAGCACTCCTTGATCCAGATCATGGCAACTGAACATCTCTTTGGAGATTCTTAAGTGCATCCAGGGGCAGTGCAGCACAGATACTCCTGACAAGCCAGTGCCTAGTGCAGAGTGTGGCAACTGTGTGACAGCACAAATTTGTTGACGACCTTAATGGTTTCTTACTTGAAATGAGATAATAATAATCAATTTTCAGAGTTACAAAAATTTCAAGTGCTTCAAGGATGAAAAATGCCAGGCACAGGAAAGCCATTGTGTATAGTATCCATTGTCTACCTCACACCTCCCTTCCCCCCTACACCCATCCCTTGCTTTTCTTCTTTCCTTCATTTTATTTTCTTTTGAGACACAGTCTTGTCTATACAAAGACAGTGAATTCCAAAGATAAAGGCCAAAGAGCATGCACATCCAAAGGCTAGCATGGGGAAGCCAGGGAGGGGGTGGCATTCAAGACAACTCTGAGGCCTTTAACTAGGCTAATTCTCCAAACAACTCATTGTCATAGGCCTCAGAACTAACCCACAGACTCTGTATGGATGCATTATATGGATAATGAGGCACCTGGGGTATTAGCAACCCAAGATGAGACTGACATACACTACAGTATACACTGAAAATGCCCAAGTTTGAGACCAGCTCTCAAGTAACTACCTTCCCCACAAATATTCCAGAGGTATAGCTATGTAAATGACTAGCCTATAAATAATATGGAAAATGTATGTCCTTTATTTCTCTAAGAATCTGCTATTATCAACAACTTCTTACATATTGCAATAAGAGAAGTCAGGGAAAGCTATTGAAATTATAAAAGGCTGTAATGAAGAATGGAAATTCCAGCTAGAAAGTCCAAAGAAGCTCATTAATTGGAATGAAAATAAAAATTCAATGTAGTTTCTTAAGTGAAGTATTAAGTTGATGTAGTGATCAATTGTAACAAGGCCTTTACCATGAGAAAGGTTACATCTCACCAAAACTAGAGTACATATAGAAGTGTATCTGGCTCATTGGATACCTCAGATTTTCCAAACAGAGTGTTCCTTGAAGGCCTAAAGACCAATTGGAAATGTCAGAAAAAAAATGTGTGTAGGTTTGCAAGGAACAGAAAAAGGGGCTAAGATGTATAAGGACAGACTGCTGGCCTGTGCCAAAGCCATTGTTAGCATGCTGCAGAACAGAATGAGCCCACAGATGTCCAATGCCATTTATATACTACCAAGCATCTAGGACATGTAGGCATAATACAACATGATATGAGGAACACTAACACCAAGACATAGGATTTACAATCTCCTATATAAATTCATTTCACAAGTAATTATTGAGATCTAACTGGTAATATTAGGTGAATAGACAGAGCCTCTGGTCATGTGAATGCTTTATGGCAATCAGACACAATGTGCAGCTAAAAATAGTGCAGGAAAGAAGAGAAAAAGTTTTAAGTAGGTGACTACATTTCTTCTGACCATTGGGACATATCTAAAGCAAAGGATGCTCTATTAATAATGACATTGTGATAATGGGCATAATTCTGAATGTGGTCATGCTAAGAGGAGCACACACATTCTCAAATAAGAATTTCATGACAGAGAAGTCATTGCTTCTACAAGAGAGAAGATGTATATTGCAGAAACATATAAACTTGTCTTTCAAGAGTGGGGATGGTCTCAGCCAGAGTGGCCTACAAAGAATATTCAGAGCATAAGGATAACATTGGAGGGTACCAAACTTTCCGAAATCAGGTCCATCCTTGACTACTTGATCTTGTCACTCAGTACCCTAAAGGACAATTCTCTTATGCAATGAGCGCTGGCCATTGCTGTTCCACCAACACCACGTTATTCCTGTCCTATCTAGGTTTTTCATATTGTTTTTCTGACTCAAAATACTCCTTCTCCACATGGCTGGAATAAATATAGTCCTGCATAGCTTTAAATACCACTTCAAACACACAGTTTTAGGAGAAAAAAAATTTCTATAGCTGTTCTTTAGACCACACGAATTTCATCCATTTTAGAGGGTAGTTTGTCGTATCCCACTGTGAAGACAACCATACAATACTGCATTATGATAATTTCACATTTCTGTCATGAATACCAATGAAGTTTGAAGAAAGCCATGTCATATTTGGGGGACATTTTGAAGCCTCTCTTTACATATCAACATTTTAGATAATGGTGTTGAACTCAGAGAGTGCTGAACATAGAACTACATCTTACAGGTGTTCTACCTTTAATCCACCACCCACCATACAAAATTAACTCATTTTATAATGAAGGAAATGAAGAAATGTACATTAATCAACCTGCGTAGCATTAAAATATGGGTGAGTGGGGTCTCAGATTGAGGGTCTCCATACCACGTGAACCATCCCAGCACTGAGCGGTGACTGGAAGCCACCTGGTTATGACCAGAGCTAAGCCATGGCAAGTGGAAGTGGCTTCATCTTGTCAAAGATAAAACAAACACATCTTCTATACTGCCCCTGAATCCAAGAGATCTGCTAACACTTCCCTAGAGTAGGGCTCTATCCAAAGGATGAAGGCCATGATGCTTCCATCTCTCAAAATCTGTGGTCTTGCTCAAGTCTATAAAATGACTGGACCTTTAAAAATGTATCTGATGGAGAAGAGCAAGCAGCACATGATTTTCTCCAAAAATTATCAAATGCTTTTTTCAGACACCAAAGGTACAAGATATGTAAGGACTCTTGAGAGATAACAAGATATAAGGATGGAGAAAACAGAATCCAGAAGCAGAGGGCCCAGGCTGAAGATCTGGGTTTGGTAGTTTCTATCTATGTGCACTATAGTAAGTTATCCAGTCTATGTGTCTAATTTACTAATAGTAAAATGTGAATCCTGGGATTGTGGTCAAAGTTCAGCTGTTTAATGAAGGGGAAACACAGCATGTTGCTGCAGTAAGTGCTCCAAGACTGAGTTACTTTACTATCGCTACTGGCATTCATGGTGATTCAACTACTTTTGGACTCACTTGTCAGACAGTAGTTAAAATTAATAAAAGAGTTCTCTGTGCCTTAGAATTTATAGACTGGAAGACTCAGCAAAGTGCTTCCTGTCCAACAACAGCAGAAGAAACAGCCAGGGAGTCATTACTAGTTTTTTGATGCCTCTTTTTATTTTAATGCTTTATAATCAACCCACTCTGAGGCATGCATATTTCTGAGAGCCGCCAAGATAATACCCGTGTACCATCCCCACAACCTTGCTGCTCACACACCACCACACTGCTCACTTAAGCCTCAGGTACACACCCAAAAGCCCCGCCCCCCCCCAACTGCTTTCTCTCCAATTCACTCTTCATATGGCATGTATAGAAATCTTTTGGGAAATAAAATCTGATTATCCTGCCATTCCTGGCTAAATAAAAAGAAACGAAAAACAACCACGTCCTCACCATTCTTAAGTAAACGATTTTTAAAAACTATCAGGCAGAGCATATTGGTTCTGCTCTGTTCCAACCAGAATTATTTTGACTCCTCTTTCAAAAGGTCCTTGCTCCTTCCTGACCATATACAGTTTCCTCTTCCACCTAAATAATATTTTCTTGTCCTTGAGGTCTCAACTAAACCTTCTCCTCATTGTTAAAAAAAAGTGGATTTCCTGGGCTGCAGCCATTTGCCCTGTAACATTTCCTATCACAACCAGCAATTCTCCTTCATGGGCTAATCACACCTACATTTCTACATCCACTAATGCATGATAGATGTCTTCCTTTTCTACTAGAGCACAAATCTTTTAAGGATAGAAATTATATCTTTTTTTTTTTCATTATGCCTAGCCTCTGGCAGAGCTTCTGAAATTAAGTGTTAATACAAATATTCTTTTGGAAAAAAAAAAAGAAGTAAGAAGGGCAGGATGAGAGGAGAAGCAGACATAGAAGCTTCAGAGGAGTCAAGGAGAATTAATATAGGAGTTGGTATGGGATGTTAAGAGGAGAAAAACTAAATAGTAAAGCAAGCTGACAATGGCATGGTATTGCCTTTGTTTCTCACAGTGCCTGGCTAAGAATGGAGAGGGTTCAATGCTGGTGAGGACATAACCCACAACTTAAAATAATGTATTTTCCAGTCATGTATCTAATTAAAAAGTTTGAATCTAGATTGTATAAAGACGTTTTTTAAAATTATTATTATTAGGTCAATATTTATTCAAGCAACTTATAAAATGCAGTGAGTGATGAAGATACACTCATCCAGAAGGCATCTTCCTTCCAGGTGCTGAGGAAGCAGACAGCATTTTTCTCAGGGACCGGCACTTTAAGCTGTTCCTGGCCACATCTTTAGGCTACAGCTTTGAAGGTCATAGGTAAACCCCAAACCTGCCCTAGCCCCATAGGCCCTTAGGTCAGGGAGGTGCTGAATCCCACTACATGCAGAAAGCAACTCAAGCCCTTTACAATTTAACACTAAAACATTCATCCCATTTTAAAAAGGGACAAAACATTCAATAAAGATTTCCTTAAAGAAGACATTGAGATATCAAATAAATACATGAAGAAATGTGTATATGTTAGGAATTTTTACCAAACTGAAATATTGCTTCAAACCCACTAGAATAACCATGATTACAAAAACAGAAAGTAGCAATTTGGCAAATTGAGTAAAGAAATTAAATCAGTCATACATTGCTAATTGGTGTAGAGAATATTTCAGCTACTTTGGAAATTTGGTAGTTTCTCATATTGTGAAGCACAGGCTTATAGCAATAAGAAAAAAAAAAAAAAACTTTAAACTTACACAGAGACTTAGATTCCAGTGGTCATAACAGCAGAAAGGTGAAGTGGTAGTTAACTGACAGATGTCTAAAGGAAATGGGAAATAACTACACAGTGGCTCATCACCCAGCAACAACATAAACGGAAGTGCTGATAGTCACAAATGCCAATATTCTTATGTGAAATGAAAAGAACCAATTATAAAGGAACATAAGTTAAGGGTTTCAACTTATGTAAATATCCAAATTAGATAAAGTGGATTCATGGTTACTCATGACAAATTTCAGGTGGCTAGGGAATAATCATTGTTGGACCTCTTCTCTTTGAGGTGATAAAAACATAAAATCAGGTCATGGGCATGTTTCTGCACCTCTGGCCAAATGTCTCTGCACTTGTCATCAGACATGATGTCTCAACTTTGATTCCTGAGACTCGTGGTGAAAGAACAGAACAGATTCCTGTAATTTGTCATCTGATCTCCAGGCACACTGTTGCACACATGCTTCTCCCACACACAAAATAAATAAAATATAATGTTTTAAAGCAGTAAATGCCATGCTCTATAAATTAAATGTCATTAGAGGTACTAAAATCATCATGTAAGATGGTTTGTCCATGACCTCACAGAATGTAAATCTCAAGAGGCTTAGAGTTAAATGAAATGGATTTCAGAGAATGGGAATTCTTTATGTTGATTATCTTACTAACGACCTATGTATATTCTGTTCTTCTCTAGTTGAAAACACTGTTTATTTCATAGTAACATAGGAGATGTGTTATGTACAAAACACTTCAATTAAAAGACATTGCTAGTTTCCTAAGTACAAATTCTGAAACTCTATGATTTGATGATTTGAGCTTGAGAATATAGGTTATTTATAACACAACAGAGGGTTTGTTTTTTTTTTTTTTTGTTTTTTTTTTGTTTTTTTTTTTTGAGAGAGGGAGTTTGGATTTTTTTTTTTTACTTCAAGTAGCATTTTTCTATGTTAAAATAGAAGCAGCTCTAGGGTCACTATGTGCTAGGATGGAGGACTAAATTGTCTCCTTACTGGGTGCCTTTTACCCAGCAGGGTCCCACCACAATTCCAGGAATCACAGACAAAATCTTTTGGGACAGTCATCCACACCTCACAGTGGGTATTAGCCTTGCTAGAAAGGGTCTTAAAGTCTAATGCCCTACAGAATCCCTGCTGGGGTCAGGTGCTAAAATCTAGGTCATTTCTCCATAGGATACCAGTCTTCATACTTGGGGGACACACCAGCATGAGAACCTTGCTTCTGAAACAAACTGCTTTCCCTTAAACCACTTCCAACTCCACAAACATCCATCTTGGCTCCCCCTAGGAGAGGAGGCCTCTTGGAAGTGATTTAACTGTGTACTGGAAGAGCCGCTCTCCTGATCAAAAGCCATCTTAAAGCTTTGAGGAGGGTGGTAGCCCGGACAGATACAAGAGGCAATAGAGACAGTGGAAGAAATAAATAAAGAGACTCACTCTCTTCCTTCCTAACTCCTCTAGGAAGAAACAAAATGGAAAGCAAAAACTTAATCTTGTGCTTTTGACTTGGATATATGATATTATGTAATAAATATGGAAGATTATATGTGCTAACTATACTTACATATGACACTAGAGTATATATAGAGTCTATAACATTCTATGCTAAACCATTAACAGTGATTTGTCGTTAAGCTTTGCAGAGGATAAATGGGAAACACTTGTACTATTTCTAATTCACTTCAAGTTTTTGAATTTTTTACAACCAACATGTATATTTTATTGCTAAATAAAAGAGTGTGGGGTATTGGTGAAACTTAGAAAAACAAAATGAATTTCAAACCTATCCAAGATTCCCTGTGAAAAGGCAAAGCTTTGGAGACTGGCAAAGGTGGATGGGGATGTCCAAGTGCCAGGTACTGGAGCTTTAACAAATGGTGTTGCTCCTGTTTGCATATAAAATGTAGTCAGTACCAAGAGAAAGCCTGAGTCTTTATTTTCTTGGATCAAAACAGATTATTCCACAAAGCAGATCTTCAAGAGACATTTACATAATGACTACTTATGGAAATACACTATAATGTAGGTGACTTTGTTAATGGAACAAAGTAGATGCTGCAAAATGATAGAACACACTAATGCTGCCAGCATCATTAACATCACCATTATCACCATCACCACTAACACAATCATCACTGTTATAATCACTGTCACCACAAGTATCCTTACTACACCACCATTATCAGCACCATCATCATCATCATCAATCAGTAGCAGTACCACTACACCACTACCACCACCACCAGTATTAAGTATTTGCTTATTTTTTTCTATGAAGCCAACCCCAATAGTTCCAGGAATGATTTACTAATTATTTTTGTTTCTTTTATGATCCCTAAGTTTCCAGACATCCTGAAATTCTGAAAAATCAAATGATCTACATTCCAAACTTATCTTTACATACGATCCATTTTGTGGTCTTAAAAAGCATGCCATGCTTAATGGCTTTGAATCTCTTTGCTCTTGTCCCAAAATGTGAGCAATAAAACTTTAGATTTAGGGAGTATGAGCAAAGAGGTCAAAAAGAAAACATTTTCCAGACACAACAGGGCTGACGCAGGGCTGAACTCAAATAGTTTATAGCAGCATGCACAAAACCTGCAGAAGCATAAGCCAGACACAATCCCAGCACAGGGAAGGAAGAGAATGTTAACAAAGAGACCCACTCCTACTCAAGAAACTACCGGCATTTATAGTTCCTGGTAAAGGGAAAAGCAGTTTTCTCTAATGGAGTATCACTTGATATATCAACTACTCTCCAGGGCAAGCCACATTTTCAGGAATATTTCACCAACACAAAACCGAATCTATGTTTTTGTTTTGGCTTACATTTTGTTTAAGATAAAGAACATAAAGCTATGTAGCTTGAAAGGGGCCAGGCTGCTGGGAGGTACCGGGGAAAAGGAAAAAATATTATCAAAATACATAGTTTTAAAATAAAATAAACAAATAAAACCATAAAAAGAGCTAAGCAAATTCTTACCTGAGTGATAGAGATTCAGAAACCATTAGTCACTGTACCACAGGGATAATTTAGAAATGTACCACTAAACTATAAAATTAATGAATAACTGATATCTGTGCCTGAGCTTTGGGATTTCACTTAAAACACCCAGTCCAACAGTGGTATTCACAACTAACATAAAAGAAACACGCCAAGGTGTTTGTTTGACTTTGATTTCTTTTAATGGTCACATGCACATCCCCAAAGTGACCCTTTTCCTCAGCTTTTTTTATCTGTCTGCTGTGAAGAAAGCGGTTTCTGATTTTTGCCTTTGGTTCCACCGTTACCTAGAGAAATTCTAAAGAAACTCTAAAAATAAAACATGACAAGAAAAATAATGCCAGGTTAATGTTTTTTCTTTATCACAAACGTTTGCTTCGACTTCAGGGACTCTGCTTGAATAGCTTGTTCTCTTTCTTCCTACAAAATAAAAGTGATGCCACAGAAAGTACTTTCTTCCTCCTTCGAGGGTGATCATGAAACTTCCCAGAATCTCTGGAGCTCAGGACTTGTGAAATTCCAGATAAAAAGAAAATACAAATTAAAGGCTTATAAGGACTTCAAAACATGAGGTTGAGGTCGCTGTAGCCACACTTCTCAACACATTCCTTCATTCCTGCTAAATCCTTCAACCATACCCAAGTGTAACTGACTGAATAGTGTCCCCTAACATTTAAGGCCTGCCAGGAACCACAGAATGTGATTTTATTGGGGAAATAGCAAACTACAGACAATTTGTATGGAGCTCTTTGGGATTACAGTGAACCTTAAATAAAATGAAAATACCTTTATCAGAAAAAAAACAACATACAGATACACAGAAGAAAATAAAAAGATCAACACTAGGAACCCCACATACAAAGAGCCTTGGACACTGCGAACCCCATACTGCTGGAAAAGGCAAAAAACAATTCTCCAATGAAGTCTTTGGAAATTTTGCTTATTCCTTTAATTTGGGGTTCCAAGTCTCCAAAATCATTAGAGAGAGAACTATTGGAAACTGTCAAAAGACATCCAATGTTTAGCAGGCTCAGAAAGTAATGCGATCAGATTTCTGTGTGATTCCTACACCAAAAGGTCCTGAGAGAGTAGGAGGCTCAGTGCCTTCATTGCTTGATGGAGACCCCACAACACTGAGGAAATACTCATGGATATGCATGGCCATGGTGATGAAGGGGAAGGAAGAAAATGAAAATGGTGTCACAGACAGACAAACCAAGCCTCTTCAGCAGGAAGCAGCAATGAGCCTCAGGGAAATCTTCTGCTCCTGAGTCCCTGTCTTTCTATGTAAACTAAACCAAAAGACAATGGAATTATAGAAACACACTCTCAATGTGTCACTGCTGCTTCATGTTTAACTCATCTCTTCATTTCTACTGACTTCATCTTTCATCCCTACTGTACTTGCATGAATAGTGAGTGCCCACCACAATCTCTGCCATTTGCCTTCCTGCTGACCATGAGAATCAAGAAAAGTACAACTAGGAATTATTGTTCAGAATTTACCATTCAGTAGATGCCTAATTCTTATTATGCTTCCATTTATCTAACTTTTAGATAACTACAAACTACAAAAGCCAGCAAAATAAAAACATCAGCCTAGTCAACCACCAAAGGATACATCGCCCTAGAAATGTGATGTCCTGAGATTGAAGGGAAGGGTAAAGAAATGCATCTCTGGTGCCTTGGCTCTCGTAACAGTTTATCATGATCCTGAACAGAAAGTCCTGGAGGAGTCCAGTTCAATGGAAGAGTTCTTTCCTTTGGATACACAGTGCTGAGTTCGAACCTGTGATGCTCTGATAAGAAAAATCTCTCCAGCATGGCAAAGTGCTTGCTTCTCTTAGTCAGATAGCTGGGGGGTACTTTTCTTTATTGACTACTCATAAATTGGAGTCCTTTTCTATGATTTTTTGCCTGCAGGGTTTACCTCCAAGGCTGTCTAAGAATCTAATAAGTATGGTAAAATGATTACTTTCATAAAGGAAGAAGAAAATGAGAGGGGATGACGAAGAAGAAAACAAAGAGGAAGAGACAGAGGAGGCAGAGGAGAAGGAGGGAGGCAGCATCATGATATATTTGTGGTCCTTTTCTTCCTTTGGCTTACCTAGTTCACCATCAGAAAATACATGTGAAAAGAACAGACAAAAAAATTCAACAATATATCACACATAGGGACTATGATAGAGAGGACAGATATTAACTCTGACTTCATAGATCTACAATGTACAAATACAAATGACCATACTAATCCCAAGTAAATCAAGCAGGGTAGTACAGTAACACACAACAGGGTACCATAATCCACAGACCAGAGAAGATTTGCAAAGGTACGTGACATTGAATGAAAGGACCAAGCAAAATGATACCCTTTAAAGAAAACCTGTGTTATTACATGACAGATGTATAAAAATTGCCCTAATGAAAACCTGCAATGGGAATGGAAGGGTGAGACTGACTTAGTGACCCCCTACATGTACACAAAATGTGACCACATGACACATCTGCCTCCCACCAGTGTTTCAGCTCCTGTGGTCCACAGGCAGTAGCAAATTGTATTTTTCTGTGTGGGGTAGGGGAATAGATTTTTTCCAAAGTGGGCTATAACATTATCTTCCATCCCACATGCTGATCCTCAATGAAGCTTCATCTACCTCTATCCAGAAGTCCAGTCTAATCATACTGCCTTTGAGTCTGGACTGGTTTTAGATCTATGTAACTAAGAAAATGTAACATCAACCATGCTACTCCCAAGGTTTATGAAAAGTTGAGCAGCTTCTAAAGTGTCTGTGTCTGGGGATTTCACATCCAGTCATCATGTCTCAGCACCCATCTACCATGGCATAAAAAAACAAGAACATAGAGGTGTAATCATTGGTACATGCCAGCCAATGTGCCCAAATGAGTCTAGCTTTCAAGGCATAGAAATATGCTCTTGACAGCTGAAGAAAGAAACCTTTGGTTGACTCTGCCTACAGTTGCTAGCCTCTCCTCATCCTTTGAAGGCTTTCTGATTGAGGACCAAATATAAAGGAGAAACAAGCTATCCCTCTATACTTTATCTAGATTATTGACCTAGGGATTTTATGAACATCCTAAAGCAGAGATTGTTAATACTATTAGTGAGCCAGTTACTACTGCTATGGCTGAGTCGAGGGGCCCCCAAAGACCACCAGGGCCCTGGACTTGAGGCAAGCACAAGAGGGTTTATTGTCAGGTTCAAACAACCCTTTGTTTGGGCACAGCAGAGGGTTGCTGCCCAGCGCCCAGAGGTGAGGGGGCTTTCAAAGGAAAGCCAAAGCAAGTGGGGAGCCTCACATCTTGGTATCCCAGGATTGGGCAATGGGGTATGAAGTATAGCAGCTCCTGGCTGAGCTTTCCAGCCAGAACCCAAGCCCTGAATCCGCTGGTTGAACTTTTGGTGAGAAACTAAGCTTGAATCCATTGGCTGTCAGATGCCTGCTCAGACCTGGGTCCACCCTCAGGCACCAAAAGCCCCCCTCCTGAAACAAAGCTTGGCAAGGACAAACACATGCCTCCACAACTACATGAACAGCAGCCTGTGGTGCTGAGATAACTGTTAGGATTCTGGCATCTTTCTGCCACTTCCGGCGTCCCATGGGCGAGTACCAGCAGGTACTCATACCAGTAAACGCAAAATGATTAGTCACCTCAGATGCCAGCACTTCCCATGTGCCTTCAGCATCTAAGAAAAATGCTTAGTCACCCCAGGGCATTGCATTTAACATAATCTATGCACATGCGCAGTATGGTTGTGGTAAGCCCCTATACACATATGCCCAGTTACTTTTTTTTTTTTTTTAAATCAGACTCCGCCCATTCTCTCTTTGGATGTCATTCAGGTTCCCTTTCTGGACAGGCATGTTGTACACTCTACTTACCTTCCCTCACTAATAAACTCTTAAGGCGGGTTTTGTTGTATTTTGTGATCCATTCTTACCTCACGGTAAATAACAGTAACTCCATGAGATTCTGTGTATCTGAGTTTGGATAAGGAATCAAAACATTTGAGAAAAAAATGCACTCTCCATCTTCAGAGATGAGTCAGTAGGTCAGTTCCCTCCTACTGACGCCACCAGCAGTGTCTTCTAGTATCATCTGACATAGGTAGACCCTAAAATAAGCCCAGTAAAATTTGTAGCAATCAAAACATTGTTTCAGTGCTCTGGACAGTTCAATGTATATGTTGACGGTTTGTCCAACCTTGTCAATAAATTCTGCCTCCAGTTCCTGGGGCTAATGTTATCTAACAATCAATATAAAGAGGAACAGAAAAATGACATCAAGAAGGTCAGGAAGCAGAGAAGGCAAGGTTGGATCCCCAAGCAGAAAGTGATTTAGATCTGAGTTCTGGAGTAGGGCGTTTCAGTACACACAGCCTGCGAGGTGAGGCAGAAGGGCCTGGAGTTCAAGGCAGTCTTTGACTACATAATGAGTTAAAGGCCAACCTGGGTTACATGAGACTGAAAGGAATGGAGAACCAGAGAAGCATCTCCATTTTGTATTCTAAAGGCAAAATAATGTTCTGTTTCACATTCCTGGCAGAGCTTGCCCAGTTCCCAGAAAGAATAAGCTAAGCTTATCTTAAGATGGATGATTCAATCCTAAAGCAGTCAAATGGCCACCCCACCCAGGTGGGCTTCAGGAATGTTAAACTGTGGAAAGTCCCTAGGAATGAGCCAATCAGCAGCACACTTGCACCCTTGTCCCCAAGAAACCCTGCCTTGTGGTTTTTGCCTTTAAAAAGCTTGTGTAATTTAGGGTGCTCAGCTCTTAGAGTGCATGGAACAAGCTCCCTGCCTGGCTTTTATGGCACTGATAATAAACCTTGCTGTTGCATTTTGAACATCTTTGTCTCCGGTGGTCTCAATAATTTCATACTGGTTACATATTGAAATAATATTTAGTAAAAATCCTCATTTAGTAAAATATTTAAAGTTTTTATTTCACCTGTCTCATTTTGCTTTCTCAACATGATACTAAAATTTTTAAATTATATATTTGATGTACATTATATGTCTATATTACTCAAACAGAACCAGTGCTAGGTAATTATGAACAGGAAGAAAGTAGAGTACTTCTTCGAGATTTTGCATTTTTAATCAGAGTGATATATGGGATTTTTTTGGAAACTCAGGCACTCACTGTGTAATGGTTGCCTAGAGTAATATATTTTAAAAGACTGAACACAAAATACCAGCTCAGGAAGAAGACTGCTCTGCTCAGTTAATTTTAAATATTTGACATGGATACCACAGGAGAGTGTGGCAAATATACTATGTGTTGATTATTCTCCAGCTGGAGGTCTCTGCTTGAACAGGCAGTCCTGGTGGATGTCCCTCTTCCCTGGGATGCTGTTTGCCAGGATGGCCCTTTACTATCTGCTTGCTCCTCAGTGGTTGATGTCCCATCTCATCCTAGACTTGGGACTATGTTATCAACCTTCTCAGTGGGAAGTGTACCCTCAACCTCTTTTCTCATGTTGGAAGGCTAGTCTAGACAGTATTTCTCAAGCCTTGGCATGCATTTGAATTGTTCGTAGGGCTTAAAAAAAAAATACAGATTGCTAGATGCTGTCTGTGTAAAGTTTCTGACAAACTTGAACTGGTTTGAGGCCTGAGGGTCTAGACTATCAACAAGTTACCAGGTAATGCTGTTAATAATTGGTTTGTGAATTTATAAAAGTTACCTTGGACCAGATTCTTGATCTTGGCTATTCACTTAATGATCTAGATAATTTAAAACCAGTATGAGTCTCAGCACAAGATCAAACCACCTAACTAGGAATTTCTGTGTGTGGGTCCAGACACAAGCAGCTAAGAAGTCCTAGCTCCTTTGACCTTCCTGTTAACCCTCCTTTCTTGGTGGCCCAAGGATGGGGTGGGGATAGAAGAGGAATAACCAAACACATTCCTATCAAGGACCTTTGTCTGGGTCGACAGTGGACCAGAATAAGGCCTAGGCTGAAGTCCAGCCCTCATGTTGATGGGCAGGAATCAGAACAGAAGCTAGGGCATCTCCAGGCCACAAAGCTGGAGGCACAGCAGGAGCTTCCTCAAAATGCCACCCATCAACAGGCATGGTACGAATTCACAGGGCTGTACTTTAAGGCTATTTTAACAATAATGAAATGTTGTTCTGTACTTAGTCCCTGTTATCTGCCCCAGAGCCAATCTTGCATCCCAATGGACACTGACATAACCATCAGCTAGCTTCACAAGGGTGAAATTTGATGGAATGGAATAATCAGTGTCTATGAAAGTCTCTAGAAGGAAATCCCATGCAGTTATCACCTAGTCCTATAATATCTACAAAACTCGGAATTTCTGGTAATAAACATCAGGAGGTTTTGTTTTTTCCATGAAAGTGGGACAATTGCTCAGACTCTGAGATCTGATTTTGACTTCTGTAGAAACTAAAGTGAAGTCTGCAGACAGTCTTTAAAACATGTCCTCTATCACTGAATGGAGGCAGAAAGCTCAGAAATATTCAATGAAATGACTTATCTGTGCAGTTTTCTGGTGCTTAGTAACTTTGTCAAAACACAGCTCAGAATTTCCCAGCAGCCACTTGTCAGAAAGTTCTTAGCTTTCCACGTCCACTGCAGAGTTACTTACAGAATTATGTTTTGCTTCTGAAAAAAAAAATCCCTCCTTTTAAATGATGTTTTATTGTTTGATGGCTGTGGAGAAGATGCTGACTGCCTCTAGAATACAGATGAATTTTCAAATATTTGATTTTTTTTTTACTCCACAAGATAACAGTAACAAGATACCTCATGTTATACTACTTCCTCTGTAGGGAACATTCAGACACAGTCCTTTAGAAAGCCCTCACTTACCACTGATTTTCTGTGTATTGTCAGGCAATTCCTTCATTCTGTGTTCCTGACCAATCTATATTGATGTGTACTGATGGAATCTGCCAGCCATTCACGGTGAAGTTTCCCAGCCCCATTCCAACTGTTTGAGATGAGCCTTATGGGGCCCAGAGCAGCATGACCACACACCTGCCATGACAGGCTTAATGAAAGCTAGACAGACAGCAGGTTCTTGCTGGCAGCACCTGGTGGTACCACGAAGAGTTCATGAGCAGATACCATCCAGGGAGAAGCCAGCACCTAAAGGAAAATATCTGATATTTCAAACATTTCCTTCCTGGGAAAGGGACAGATAGTCTCCAGGTATACCTGCTGATATGCTGATATAGACAAATGTTGACTGCTAAATGTTAAAACATCCCTAGAATTCAAAGCAGCCAATAAATTCATAATAGGTACCCCTAGCCTGAGCTTGGACCAATCCAAGGACTGTAACCCCAAAACTCTGAAGCTCCTAGAGCCCCTCACCTCAATAAAAATCCTTGCCCTGTGATGCTCAGGGTCACTCCCTCTATACTGCTGCATGGAATGAATAGAGTAACCCAAGCTAGCTTGTCAATAAAAAGGCTCTTAGCTGTTGCATTGGACCGTACTCTTCCTGGTATTTTTGGGGGTCTGGACTCTGGGCACAACACACTATTCTTGAATAAGTAAGTCAATTATTTATAGCATTGAAAACTCTTCCATTTACCTACTTGATCAAAATGTTGAATTTTGATATATTAAATGTCTAATATCTCTCCATGAACTTTGTATTTAGAAGAGAAGGAATACCAAGAAACAAATAGCCAGGGTTTGTATTTTTGTGCCCTGGTCACAAGACACTCAAAGAGATAACAAGAGATGTGAACTCTCTGAAATGCAAAAGCAAGGTTTATTGAAAAGTAGTACAAGCCGAGACAGGGACCCCTGTCAAGCACAACATCACGGTGGAGGCCAGAGGAGATACTCACCCCTCTGCAAGATCAGTTTTTAAAAGTAAAAAACACAAAGTTAGGAGTCTCAGTATGGGTACAATTTTGATTAGTTCATTTTTTTTTTTTTAGGAACTTTCCAGAATTCCTCTGTTATCTTAGTTTTCACTTAGTCCAGTTGTTTGTCAAACCTTTTTTATAGACTATCTCCTGGACATTCTATGGTTAATCCGTTGCTACCAGATGGCCCTAGGCTATCTCTTGTATTGGGACATTCTGACATTGTCCTTGGAACCTATATCAGCAGTTCTGAGATTTGAAACTGAGGCCTGTTTCAAGCTGGGGTTAGGGCTTGCTTTAAATGGAGGTGTTTCTCTGGCTCTTCAGCATTACACTCATATCACTGTCAACCATGTACATTTTATAAGTGGTTTTCACTAATCAGTGACCAATAATTTAAAAGCAATGAGTAGAACTCCTACGAAAACCTAGTCATTAAAGTTTTTAAGATACTCCCCCAACACTTACCCATGACAATAGAAAATGTATATATAAAACTCACCCCATAAGGAGTCAAGCTATCTCAAATGTCACTTGATAAAACTTCTACTGATAAGATTATATATTTATGCCAACAGCATTTGTTAAATATACTATCTTTTTTCCATTGAATGGATGGAAGTGTGTAGAAAAATGCAAATAGATCCGAGCCTGTCACCCTGCACAAAACTCAAATCCAAGTGGATCAAAGACCTCAACTTAAACCCAACCACTTTGAACTTGGTAGAAAAGAAAGTGGGAAATACACTTCTACAAATTGGCACAGGCCACCACTTCCTAAATATAACACCAGTGGCACAGACACTAAGACCAACAATCAATAAGTGGGATCTCCTGAAGCTAGGAAGCTTCTGTAAAGCCCAGGACACTGTCAATAGGACAAAACGACAGCCTACAGAATGGGAAAAGATCTTCACCAACCCTACAAGTGATAGAGGACTGATCTCTAAGGTATATAAAGAGCTCAAGAATCTAGAGCCCAAAACCTTGAATAACCGAATCAAAAAATGGGGTACAGATCTAAAAAGGGAATTCTCAGCAGAGGAACTACGAATGGCTGAAAGGCACCTGAAAAAGTGTTCTTCATCTTTAGCCATGAGAGAAATGCAAATCAAAACAACTTTGAGATACCACCTAACACCTGTTAGATTGGCTATGATAAAAGGCATAGATGACAGCCTATGCTAGAGAGGATGCAGAGCAAGGGGAACACTCCTCCATTGTTGGTGGGAGTGTAAGCTTGTTCAGCCACTTTGGAATGCAATATGGAGGTTTCTCAGAAAAGTGAGAATCAATCTCCCCAAGGAACCAGCAATACCACTTCTGGGTGTATACCCTAAAGAGGCACATTCACACTCCAAAGGTATTAGCTCAACTATGTTCATAGCAGCATTATTTGTAATAGCAAGAACCTAGAAACAACCTAGATGTCCCTCAACTAAAAAATGGATTAACAAACTGTGGTACATCTACACAATGGAATACTACTCAGCAGTAAGAAAAAATGATATCCTAAAATTCGAAGGCAAATGGATGGATTTGGAGAATATCCTCCTGAGCGAGGTATCACAATCTCAGAGAGATAAGCAGGGGATGTACTCACTCACTAGTGGTCTCTAAACAAACAAACAAGAAAAAAAGCC
>PVIH01010003.1:0-78502 GCA_004025045.1 Sigmodon hispidus
ACAGACACATACAGACACACAGACACACATGGACACATGGGCACACAGGTACACACACACACACAGACACATACAGACACACAGACACACATGGACACATGAGCACACAGGTACACACACAGACACATACAGACATACAGACACACATGGACACATGAGCACACAGGTACACACACACACACAGACACATACAGACACATACAGACACACATGGACACATGAGCACACAGGTACACACACAGACACATACAGACATACAGACACACATGGACACATGAGCACACAGGTACACACACACACAGACACATACAGACACACAGACACACATAGACACATGGGCACACAGACACAGATATATAGACATACAGGCAATCAGATACACATACAGGCACACAGACATACAGACACACAGATACACAGATGTATAGGCACACACAGGCATACAGACACACAGATACACAGACACACAGATGTATAGGCACACACAGGCATATAGGCACACACAGGCATACAGACACACACAGTCATACATAGACATTCATATGTATATATATATACACACAGACACACAGATATACAGACATACAGGTACACAGACACACAGACACATAGGCACACACAAGCACACACAGGCATATAGGCACACACAAGCATATAGGCACACAGACACACACAGTAATACACAGACACTCATATATATACACACAGGCACACAGACACATAAAAGTACACACAGTCACACACACAGAGGCATTCATATATACACACAGGCACACAGGAATACACAGTGACACATACATTATATCGCTGAACATAATAATGTCCAACTCATCCATATTTCTGCAAATATAATAATTTCAGTTTTCTTTAAATTACTGAGGCCAGAAATCTACCTCCCCAATCCTGGGGATACATATGCACTCCAAGCGAGGCTTTTCTTCAGGGTGCTGGGAACTGAGCTAGGTGCTTGTGTTTGTATCAGGCATCTTACTGGGCTATCTGTTTTCTTACACAGAGTTGTACTTCCCAGAGAACCCTCCATTTGGACAGTGGGTGTGAACTCTAGGAGTTAGTTTGTGAGCGAGGTGGTAGTGGTGCACACCTTTAATTCCACCACTCAGTGGCAGAACCAGGTAGATTTCTGAATTTGAGGTCGACCTAGTCTTCAAAGTGAGTTTCAGGACAGCCAGGGGCTGTTACACTGAGAAATCCTGTCTCAAAAAACAAAACAAAACAATAATTACTAGTTCTTCATTTCAAGTTGGAAGAAAAGGCTTGGAGTCAGTTCTGTGTTCAAATCCCTTCAGTTAGATCCTATAGGGAGGACCTTTCTAGAGAAAGCCTTATAAAGAGGAACTTTTGGTTCAGGGACAGCTTGGTGTGTGAGTAGAAAGTCCCACCTTAGAGCTAGGCAGGGCTGTGTTGCATCTGTCTGCAATTATACATTCAGTCTTGCCTTTGAGCCAGAGCCAGGCTGTGTGCAGCGAGGCATCCCACAGAGTGAGAGGGTACTGTCAGCTCCCTCCACCCCCTCCAGGGCAGCCTACATCCTCATCCCTCTGATACTTTGTTGCACCAAGGGAGCTCTATTCCAAGGCCACCCACCAATTGCAGGACAGCATTTCCAGGTGGGTACTTAGACATTCAGTATCTTGGAGCTCATCCCAGACCCACGGAACCAAAGCCCACATTGCAGCCAGTTCCCAGGGTGACTTGTGCACACTTGAGTCTAAGAAGCGCTAGGCTGGAAGGGAGAGGATTCTGGAAAGGCAGTCATTGCCATTCTCTGTGATCTGCACTCCTTTGTTACAAGCCCCTTGATTCTTTGTAATCCTTCACCAGGATGTTGCTACCACTGAAAGCTGTCCCCCAGGGTCTCCTGTGAAAGGCCTGGCCCCATGGTGGCACTGTTGAGAAGAGATAATGCCTTTAAGAGGCAGGGTCTAGTAGATGCCTTTGAGTGACTGGAGACATGGGGTAGTGAGACCCCGATCTAGCCCTTCCTGTAGTCATTTGAAGTGAGCTTAATTTTATTTTCACTTCCAGCCCAGACACCCAAGGTTTGGGTTTGAGTTGGAACTTTCAAACACTGAAACAGCATCAAGTCCTTCAAAGACAGTAGCCCCAGTCCATCATATGCCGGGAGAACTCCAGTCCACCACAGACATCTGCATGTTGGCCACGTGCTCCAGCTTGATTCCCAAGAGCTGAGAATCAGAATCTGCCCAGATGTCCATCAAAAGAAAATGAAGTTTATATCTACTCTGATGACAGAGTGGTAGTGATCCCAACTGGGGTAGGATCTCCATGGAAACGGACAAGAGATGTGGAAGGCAGAAAGACAGGGGTCAGGCTGATCTCCCCACTACCCTTCCTTCCTCTCCCTCCTTTTCTTCCAACCAAATTGGGGTCAGGTTGGGGTAAAGTCAAGGTTAAGGTTAGGGTTTAAGGTTAGGTTTAGGGAATAGGGTTAGGATTTGCAGTTACCTTTTAAGATTAAGATTATGGTTCTGGTTAGGGGTTCTGGTTAGGATTTAGGGTAGGGTTTAGAGGTTAGAGTTCATGGTTTAGGAGTTAGACTTACGATTAGGGTTAGTGTCAGGTTAAAGTTTAAATTTTAGATGAGGGTGCAGAGTCTACCAAAGCTACTTCAGAGGCGCAAGAGAGTCTCAGGAACTGGGACTGGCTTGTGTAATGGTCTAAACCTGGGTTATCACTATCTAATTTAGGGTTTGTGGTTCAGAACTGAGGCTTGCTGTCCACACAAGGTAGAGGCACTCAGGGAGAAGGGGTCAGAAAATCAGAGTAAGTCAGTGAGCTCTCAGTGTCAATCTGCCTTACTCAGCTCTCCAGCAGAAGCAATCCTGTCCTTCTCGGTGTAAAAGATGGATTTCATTCCAGCCAAACTGCTCTTCCTATTATGCTCACACAGGGAAGGCAAAGGACTATTGCTTCACTTTTAGGTGCACAGTCATTTTTCAATTGTGTGGCTGTGTATAGTTACATCCTCAGAAGCCGATGCTGGAATATCAGTTCCTGGGATATGAACTGTAGGTCAGCCTGGGCTACATAGACTGGTATCAAAAAGAAATTAAGATGAGTTCATCACTCTCTTTGATCTGTGGAGCAGGAATCAGTGGTCAAGAACACACAAAGGCTTTAGAGATAACCTGAGGGATCATGAACAAGGTCAACATCTCCTAAGAAGCTGAGGACAAGATGTGGAGCAGAAGCTTATGGACTCTGTGAAGGTCAACCGCCAGCATGTTATCAGTCAGGAGGAGAACAAGGGTGTCCTGATAGTGAGGTTGGCATCCATTTATGGTGATGGCAGAGAGAAAATAGCCCCTGGTATCTTTCCTCATGTACCAGGAGCTAGAGTTATAGAGGAACCTGGAAAATGGGCATAAGTCACCTTAGTAACTTTAAAAGTAGCCCATTGTCCAGATGGTATGGACATTTGCCAGTGGGGGAGGACAGGCCTGGAAGCCTTCTTACTCAGAGAAGAGAGGGTCACATGGGGAGTGGGGCCAGGGAGATTTTGAATGCTGCCTGGGTACCCACATTTCAGCTGCAGAGAGAAACCAGCTGTCTGGTCCCTCTCTCCCTCTCTCCTCCAATCCTATAGCACCAAGTCTCTAAAATCAGGTTCTTGGCTTAGCTTCCTGGGATGCAGGCTTCAGGGTCCACTGGAATGGTGCCTGGGGAATTCAAATAGCTACATTGGCTACAGGCAAGACAAGCAAAGGTTGCCATGGAAACCCTTCATCCCTTCCCAGACTTGCAGCCTCTTCTCCCTCTCTGGATACTCCATTCTCAGCCTCCCCACCACACGGGGTCAGGGGACCACACAGAGCCTGATGGAGACAGAGATGCACCAGCAGCATTTCTTCTTGGTGCCTCCCACTTCCCTCAAATGCACCCTGGACAGGGTGCCCAAGTAATTACCTCCTATAAAGTTTAAGTTCCTGCTTAGGACCCTCTGGCTCTGCATAGCTCAAAGAAGCACACACTCCTTGTCTTGGTATTTAGCTTCTCTCCCATGGGTCAGCCAAGTCTTTACTCAAGGCTACTTCCTCAGCGCTGTGCATTATCCTCAGCCCAGAGCAGGCACATGGAAGAGAAATAACCAAGTTGAGGGAAATCGATCCCCGACAAGTCTACTAGCTACAGAGCCCAAGTTTTGGCTGCCTGGAGACCAAGTGGAATTGCCAACTACATCCAGAGACAGACAAGATCATCATTCCACCTCTGCCAGACATCACTCAGACTTAGCTTTGATCCCACCTCCTTCTAGAAGGCATCTTAGAACCTTCATGCAAATGATGTCTCCATGGGCTGGAGAGACGGTTCAGCAGTTAGGAACATTTACTGCTGTGGCAGAGGACCTGGGTTCAGTTCTCAGCACTCAGATATGTGGCTCAAAACCACTTGTTAACTCCAGTTCCAGGAGCTCTGCTGGCCTCTGCAGGGTTCTACTCACACAGTGCACATGCAACACACAGGCAAATTCATATCCACGGAAAAAAATAAACAAATGATGCCTCGTCTTCTAGAACTCACAGGGCCCTGTCTGTGAAGGTCCTCAGTGCTGTAGGACCTTGTTTGCCAAGCTGGACACTTGTTTCTCCCTTCCCATCACAGGAACTCAAAAGATGACTACGGCTCAAATTCTTGGTTACCAAGGGTTGCTGGGATTTCCTATCAGAATTTCTTAGACTTCTCTACCTGGCTCAATATATAGCAAAGTTCACAGCATCAACACATGTGCATGCACACATGCAAACACACCCACACACCCACACACACCCACACACACACACTCCTTGAGCCATCTGTCACATGCTGGATTTTCTTCTCTTGGAGGCTCCTTCACTAAACCAAATTGCCACACCAAATCTGTTTCAAACTCTCTTCTTTTTAGCCACCAGCTTCTTCACAACCCACTTTCCATGCACAAACCAGGAAGATCCTCACAGAGTAGCGAGTGCAGCAAAGTCATTCCTGAGATTAAAACTCAAATATATTGGTGTTTCAGGACTTGAGTCTGCTCTCCTTACAACATAAATGCTCCTTCCCCAGCCACCTGCATGGGCTTTGTCTCCATTCAGCTATACTTCATCAGATAAGACTTATCTCCCTGTTCTTCATTTGAAATCCTCCTTAACCCTACTTGACCCTCTGACATAGTAAAATATACATATAATGCATAAATATATGTATGCATATATGTGTGTTATTACATATATATTATATAACACATATCACATATAATGATATATTGATATATACTCTATATAGTTGTATATATTGCATACATATTTCCTTCCCTCTTTTCATAGTAGCTCAAATTGTTGCCCCTAAAGTGATATGTTCAGTTCCATCCCCACTCCTATGCATGTGACTGTTTTAGAAATGGAAACTCAGAAGATTATTAGATGACAACCGACCCTAACCCTTCTGTGGGTAGAATTCAGTATTCAGGGCACAGCTGTTCTGAGACAGAAGTAGGGAGATTGGGCACCACGGTCCTAGCATCCAGCCTGATGAGCTTGAGGGATTGAACTGTGTGATTTGGCCAAGTAACTTTCTGTCTCTGGGCTCTGGGGCTCCCATGAGGCATTTGTACACCATCAGTTCACTAAAGAAGTCAGTTTCCCATGAACCTCTTGGGGACTGCAGTCCCATCAATGCCACCACACTTCTCACCCCACAGGCAGTTGTGACATCACCTCCTAACTGTCCAGGAACATCAGGTTGTCTTCTGTGTCCCCTCCCGTCGCTCCTCGGGTCACAGAGGGAGCTCCAGCATTCTGCAGCACAAAGCAGAGTGCTCCTTCTGCAAAGCCAGGAGAAGCCCCAGAGCCTGAGGATGCATCTTAAGGGAATACTGAGAGTGTTTGTCTTTAAAATATCTTGAAATGGTGATTGCAGATTTTATTCCCCCCTGCCTCCTTTCCAAACAGGTGCGGTGAACGTGGTGGTAATTTACAAAGCAGGATGGTGTCCATGTCAATTTGCTGCTAATGAGCAAAACACACCGTGTAATTGCCATGTATTGAAGGCAGCAACAATGCGCTTTGCTGGGCGATTTAATATCAGGGCTTGGTTCAGCAGGTGTGTTCAGTCTCTCCAGCAGAAGGGCTCTGAGCTGAAGCTGACCCCCTTTTCATGTCTGTTCAATGCTGTGTCCCTCATAAGACAACAGGGAAGGCACTTGGGGTTCCTGGAGGGACTTGTGGAACCTGACTGGGCAGCACACCCCACCCCCTGCATACCTTATCACAGGGTCTTACATTGTGCCTGGGATTCTGGTGGCCAGGATGTCTCAAGCACCATCTATTGTGTGGGACATTATCCAGCATACATCACACACTTTCCTGACCTGGATGCTGTATGTGACACATCCATAGAGCATACTTTATCACATGGGTGTGTGGACAGTTGCCACAGATGTCTCTTGTCCCTCTTCAGTGGGTCTGGAGGTCAAATAGCTTCTTAAATAACCTTTGAAGACAGACACTCTGTGTGTTCCCTCGCTTAACAAGCGTTACCCTTTCCCAAAGCCCCTGACACTTGCTGTGTGCTTACATGGGTCTCTGTGTGTGTGTGCATGTGTTTTTTCATATGTTTGTGATTATGTGCATATGGTGTGTGTATATGTTCACACATATATGTGTGTTCTCATGTGTGTTTGCATAGGTTCATGCTTGTGTGTGGGTGGGTGTGCAGGCTGCTGCACACTCCATGGCGTATGTGTATGCATGAATGCTCCACAGTGTGTGTGGGCAGAGGCTGGAGGTCAACTTGGAGTATCTTTCTCTATCACCTCTTACCTTGGTTTTTTTGAGACAGTTTCCCACTGAACCTGGAACTCACCATTTTGGCCAGACTAACTACCACTGTCTGTGTACCTAGATCCTTGTGTCTTCATGCTTATCCATGGGTGCTGGCCTTACAGACACATGGGACATGCCTGGCTTATATGTAGGGACTGGGATCTGAATTCAGATCCTCAAGTTTGCAAAGCAAGCACTTTGCCTACTCAAGCATCTCCTCAGCACCCTCCAGCCCCTGACTCCTCATAATTCTTGATAATAGTGGCGGGAGAGAATTAACTCCCACAAGCTGTCCTCTGGTCTCTATATACATGTGCTGTGCAAACTCTGACCTCTACATTCACAGGCATACACACATACACACACACACACACACACACACACACACACACACACACAGCCTACATGCTGGGACCATAAGAAGCTATGTCTTGCCCCATTAGAAGCAAGGTACAGGCTGTCACTTTCTACCTCCTCTAGGCAGCTCCTATTCTAGTCCCTGTGTCTGGGATTTAATTTTTAGGATCTCAAGCAGAGACATGACTCTCTCTTCTCATCCCTGGGGATTTGGGCCCATCTAAGAGTAATGCTAGGTTCTTGGCGTCATTAACAATATCAAGTACAGGTTCCATCCTATGCAGTGGAGTGGTTGGTTACTCCTATATCATTTGTGCCACTGTTGCACCAGTGGGAATATCAGGCAGGTCACCAGATGAGATTAATGATTACTTTTCTTTTCAATCATGTATGTAGTTCATTTTAGCACTCTGGGCACTAGTCAGTAGGGGTGAATCTTCTAGCTGGGTGCCTGCTCAGTTTCTCTCTACACTCTATGACATAAGCATCCATTTATCTATGTATCTATCTATCTATGTATCTATTTATATATCTATCTATGTATCTATGTATCTATCTATGTATCTATATATCTATCTATGTATCTATGTATCTATCTATCTATGTATCTATTTATGTATCTATGTATCTATCTATCTATTTATGATACTAGATAGATGTGCATTTAAGAATTTTTTTTTATAGTAGCAGGTTCCCATATGGCCACTGGTGTTAATTTTCCTTTCTCATACCCTCTCTTTTCCCCTTCTCTCCCACTTCTTTCTGTGTCTTAGTCCCCTGATCAGTTCCCCCATTGTCTCTCCACAACACTGTGTTCTATTTCCCCTTCCTTGGGATCCCTTCGCCCCCTGCTCCATTGCTAACTACCTAACCTCTGAGGAAATGGAACACACAAGTCCAAAGCTTAACATATAATCTCTGTCTTTCTGGGTTTAGGTTACCTCACTCCAGATATTTTTTTTTCCACTAGCTCCATTTACCTGTGAATTCCATAATTTCATTTTTCTTAACCGCTGAATATATTCTGTTGTGTAAATGTACCACATTTTCATTATCTATTCATCAGTTGATGGACATCTGGGCTGTTTCCAATTTCTGGCTGTTATGAATAGAGCAGCGATGAACATGGATGAGCAAATATCAAACCTGAGATTAGATATATCATGGGCCTATGGGAAAACCTACTGCTGTGATTCTGCTAAAGGAACATGGTGATAAAATGAGCTCTAATGATATTGCTCTACTCTATCAGTGTCTTTCTCAGACTCTTCAGACAAACTGCTTGGAGTAGCTGATAATTAACACAGTGACCCTCAACTAGACAATGTGCGTAGAATGAGAAAATTTGGAGCATTCAGCCCTAAATGAGGTACCTTCATCATACTTCCCTGCCTCCATGACTCAGGGATCCATGTGGATGAGGAGGCACCAAGATTGTGAGGGGCAGAGGTGGTGGATGACTCCAAGGAAACAATACTTTCCATATACAACAGGGATCATGCCCATATGATATCACCAAGCCTGGACAGCATGTGTAAAGTTTGTGTTAAGTTTATGCCCGACAAGCATCCCAGCAGACACCCCACCATTATACACTGTTTGTGAGGCTCCAGCTAACATATTCCCAAGAGCCACGATCTCACCTAGGGAAGTGAGTTTACATCAAAGGAGGTGTTGACATCAAAGCTTCTGTTCCCCACCCCTTCCCTGCCTCCCACCTAGGAATCAGAGAGCCTGAAGCCAGGCTAGTGCCTTGAAACCTTCTTACCCTCCAAAAGGTGTACGAGACCTTCCCTCGGTCACAGGGGCTGTACTTTTTCTCCCCAGAAACCCTACCGTGCTGTTGTCTATCTGACTATATGGGGCATTAAATTAATCTTCTGGCCTCAAGGAGAGCCTTTGTCTCAGTGTCCTCAATCTTATCTGAAGCCTTCCAGGACCCAGTGGCTCCTCCATCAGGAGCCCTTCCAGGCTTTGGGTCTAGCACTGGGAAATGAATATTCTAGACACTTTTCAGCTTGCAGATGGATTGAGGACAAATGGGAACTTGCCCCTCAACCAATCATCAGAGGCAGTCAGCTGTAACTAGGTGCACACTCAAGCAACCAGCTTGTGAAATAGCATGCCTACACTCTGCTGATGGGGTGGGGGAGGAAAAGAAACCCTGCAGATTTTTGTTTGTTTGTTTGGTTACGTGTGTGTGTGTGTGTGTGTGTGTGTGTGTGTGTGTGTGTGTGTGTGTTGGGGGCAGGATACCATGGAGGGCCCTTCATGATTGCCCCCATATTCCCTGTACTTCCTTGATCAGGAGATGATTTTGTGTCTGATGTTGTATTGGTACCCAGTTCTGTGTCTTTCCTAACTATCAGAAGTGATCTCTACAGTGCTGGTTTTGTGTAATCATCTCATAGGTTTGTCCTGCCTTATCGTCCCCAGCCTGTCCTGGAGGTACCATCACTATGCCAGGATGCAGATCAGCAAAGAGGCAGAGAGGGCTAGAGGCTTGTCCTGGCCGGCCCAGCTCCAGAGTGGCTCTGTGTCCTCTGACTTTTCACTGTTTCTTGCAAACAGTTTAAATTATTTATTTACTGTCTTAGCAGTGTTAGCTATACAAACCCAGGTCCTTCCTCATGCTAGCAGCCACCCTGCTACTGAACAAGCCCCCAATTCTCCTTCCTGCAGACAATTGGGGAGTTTTGTATATGCTGGATTGTGAGGCCCACCCCTGTCCTCTTTGAGAGATGTGGAACCACGTAGAAAAGGAGATGAGGACGGCTGAGATGGTAAGGTGCTTGCTGAGCAGACACAGGCCTGTGTTGAGATTCCTAGCATTTGTGCAACAGCTGGACATAGCTACATGCGTCTATGGCCCCAACGCTGGGACTGGAGTGAGGATCCTTCGGGCTTGCTGCCAATCTAGCAGAAACATTGAATTTCAGGTTGAAAGACCCTGCCTCAAAAAGTTAGGCAGAGAAGCAGTTGAAGAAGATATCCAACTCATCCACAGGCACAGGCACACATGTGCATGCACACACACGTTTGCACACATATATACATACTTACACAGGCACTGGCAAAGGCACACATGTACACACATACACAGGCACACACATACACGCACACACATGCATGCACTCATTTGCATACGCATGAAGAGGAAACTATGAGTTTTTCTGAGTTTTTCTGGTTCTTTGCTAACAACTTTTGCAGGATGATTACAAACCCCTGGCCCACCTCAGCCCCATTCAGAGAATCTTAGGGTGAATGTGATGGTTACTATTGATAACTTGACAACTTGAAATCACCATGGAAACAAATCTCTGGGCATGTCTTTCTAAACTGGGTTCATCCGGTAGGAAGATCCACCCTAAATGTGGGCAGCACAATCCCTTGGGGGCCCTGAACTGAATAAAAAGGAGAAAGTGAGCGGAATCTCCATGGTCATTGTGCAGACCCAACTAAACCCATCCCTGAGACTTTGAATGTGACTGTCCCCAACAGGCTTATGCACTTGAACACTGGCCACCAGACAGTGGTGCCGTTGGATGAGGCTGTGGAGGTTTACTGGGAGACTGGTATCACTGGTGGTCTTAGAGAGTTTATATCTTTACCCCACTTCCTGCTTCTTTGGACTTAGGGGATCAGCCAGCAGTGCTCCTGCTGCGTGATACCTTCCCATTTCCACCATGGTGACCTTTAATGCTCTATCATAAGGCAAAATAAGCTTTCTTCTGTAAGCTGCTTTTTGTCATGGTGTTTGCTCATAGTGACAGAAAAGTAATTCATGTATGGAACTGTGAGCCAAAATAAGCCCCTCTGCCCTGAAGTTTCTATGGTCAGGCATTTTGCTACAGTAACTACAGAACAATGGGAGTCAAGATCACCCCAACTTCAACTGCTGTTCTTGAGGAACCTTTGAAAATAAATATCACAGTTCATAGCAATTGTGCTAGGGAGTCTCACCTCAGCTTGATACAGAAACTAGAGTTGTTTGAAAGGAGGATCCTCCATTGAGAGAATGTCTCCATAAAATTGGGCTGTAGGCAAGCCTAGTGCATTTTCTTAATCAGTGATTGGTGTGGGTGAGGTCATCCCTAGGCTGGTGGCCTTGAATTCTATAAGAGGGCTGAGCAAGCCATGGGGAGCAAGCCAGTGAGCAGCACCCTCCATGGCCTCTGCATCAGCTCCTGCCTCCAGGTTCCTGTCCTGCCTGAGTTCCTGTCCTGACTTCCTTCAGTGATGAACAGTGATGTGCAAATGTAAGCTGAACAAACCCTTTCCCATTTCCTTTGGTCATGGTGTTTCATCACAGCAATGACAAGTAATTGAGTTCATAGACTTTAACAATGTATCCTCCTTCAACCGCCCTTAACTCCCTGGGCAGATCCACAGGACTCCTACACAAGTGACCTAAAAAGTTATACAGGGAATCTGTTTAGGACAGGGGCAGCTGTGTGAGTCATGCCCACTGCCTCACGCCATCTAAGCACATGGACAGATGAGCACCCAAGTCCTGTAGCGTTCACAGGCTCCACCTGGGAGACCTAATGGATTGGCAGGTCTGGTTCCTCTGAGAGGCACAGGATACTCTGCCCCAGCCTGATTTAAACCAGAAACCCTCAGGCTCAGTGACATGGAGAATAAAGGCGTTAAACTTCCCTGCTCTGGCTGCATGAACCCTTGGGAGTAGGAAGGAGATGGAGATCTTTGTGGGTGTGGCATGGGTGGGATGAGGACTTAATGGCTTATGTTGGTGCCCTCCTGGAGGGCAGAGCTGAGCCAGACCTATGTCAAGAGGAGCCACTGATGTCCTTGATCTCCTTCTCAGGCTCTGAACATGATGACTGTAGGGGCCTCTCAGTCACTGTGTCCACAGCTGTGTTCTCAGCCTGTTTCTGCTTCTGTCTTCTGCTCCTTGTGGCCCTGGGGACAATATGCTGACTCCTTTCAGTAACACACATGTCCTTTGATCCTGCCTCCATATCCCAGGGACAGACAGGGCTGTGATACTGCCTAGTGTCTCTTCTGTTGCAGCAGTAAAACATGACACAAAGCAACTTGGGGAGGAAATGGTTGATGTGGCTCACAAGTCACAGTCTATCACTTGGGGAAGCCAGGGCAGGAACCTGGTGTCAGGAGCTGAAGCTGAGGCCTTGGAAGGCTGCTGCTCACTGACTTGCTACTCAGTCACCTTTCTTACACACTCCAGACCCACCTGCCCAGGAGCGGCATGCCCACCTACAGTGGGCTGGGCACACCTACTTGAATTAGTAATTAAGACAGACTTACCTAATGGGCCAATCCCATAGAGGCAATTCCAGGTAACACTATGACACTAGCCTATCTCCGCACATGGCTGGTGGTAGATTATCTTAGACATCTGTGTCCCTGGCACCAAGCACGTCTGTATTCAGAGCGTGTTCAGTATTTAAATAAAGAGTCGACTGACTACGTGAATTCACACACTGGGATTCCAGGACCGCAGACTAAAGATGACTCTGCCTCTGATGAATAGTTTTGTTTGTTACAACTGGAGGGTAGGGTGGTTCTTGTACATGGTGAGTAGAGACTAGAAATGTGATCAAACATTCCTTGATTACAGTATCAGGATCAGAAGACACTCTATTTTCTGCTACCACCCTCATGTCCCCAGAAAAGTAACAACTGATCCCAGGTGCTAGAAGTGCCACATTCAAGAGCCTGGAGTCTGTGGTTCGGGTCCTGTGTTCATGGCTCTAAAGGATGGGAGAGAAGGTGACATCTTTGTTCCTATTTCTAGCAAGCATGCTCTGGAGAGAGATACATAGATGTCACATCCAAGTGACTTCCAGAAAACAGTATAGAGCATTAATAACCACAGATCATTACCAGAACTCTTACTTAGCCTTCAAGACCCACCTTAAATATCCCTGCCCACAGTCACCTTTCCTGATGTCAGCCCTAATCACTGCCCCTGCCCCCGATTACTGAGGTTTCTGTCACAGTGTCTTTCATCTGTATCTGGGATGTCTCCCTACAGCACTGTGACCTACTCAATTATTTATTCTTGATGTAACTGCTAGTGAATACCATGTATTTTATTAAGTGTCCTTTCTGGGGGGTGGAGATGGACATTTGAAATAGGCCTGTTATGGTTGTCAAGGTAACACACAGGCACTGCCATCTTCTGCAGTATTTCTCTGCTGAGTGCTCTCCCTCACTCAGTGTCCTCCCATGGAGAGGGAGCACTGTCCTGGGCTGTCAGGACCTCACCAGTGTCTTTGCTACCAAGCCAGAGAGCAAGATGTTCTCCCAAGGATCACGTCAGCTAAGCAAGCCACAAATTAAAAAGGAAAAGAAAACCCCCGCTGATTCCAACCCACTCTATTTTTTCCTCACAGCTGCTCAGAGGGAATACACAGCGTCTTTGAGATGGAACATTTCTTTGGCTCAAGTCCCAGTGTGCGGTCTCTGTTGTTTTCCTCCTCCAGAGTCCAGTCTGGTGGAGGCTGGGCTTTGGCTTTGACATTACGTGGACCTGGGTTCTAATCCTGGCCCAGAGGTTTTCTTCAGCCTTGCTTCTGAACCCTAGGCTGCACCCACAGAATGCCAGGGGAACATGGAGGCCTTGAAGGTGAAGGAGTACACGTCCTTTACAGCAGCCTCCTCCAAATGCCAAAGAGAAAATATCAGTGACCACTCCTGCCCCAAAGGAAGATAGGGATTCAGGTCTTTTGTGGGAATGTGTGTATTGGGGAAGGAAGCCAGAGTGGATGAGTGGGGGTGATGCCCTGCTTCTGAGGTTCTGAGTCTCTCGTACTTAGGGGTTTTCCCACGTGCTCATCCTCAGCCTCTGAAGGTATTAGCACTCGCTGGTGCAAGGGAAGGGCTTTAGAGACAAGGCAACACTATAGGCTCTGCTCGCAGGGGAAACTGAGGACTTAGGGCTCCATAGAGAGGGACAAGGGCTGGATGCCATACTGTGTCTTCTGCTCCATCCCCTCCTTCATAGGACCACGGGGACATCAGACACCTGATGAGCACTGCATGCTGCACCACATTAGTTCTGACATGAGGGCAGAAACACCCCCAGGGAAGGAGCAAGGCTAAATGCCAAAACAGAAAGTCTCTTTGAAAAAAAAAAAAGCTAGCATGAAGACAAAAAGGCAAGCCTGTCATGGGAGGGAGTGTCTGCCCATCTGGTCTGATAGTCCAAGAATACCAGCTACTTCCCAGAGGGGCACAGTGTTCAGGGAGATAGTACATACAATGATGGGCTGATGGCAAGAAGCTCCCCAGACCAGGACCCGCAGCACTAGTCACAGGGGTGTGCAAGTTAGCAACTGAAGGGGACCCACTAAGGCACAGTTAAAGGTGGGATGCCTCTAGGTATCAGAGCATTTGCTAGCATGCCCAAGGGTGACCCACCTAGCTCCAAAGGGGAGAAAAGAGGAGGAATATACTGAGGATCATCTGGACACCCCCACCTGGGGCTCTCCTACAGACCCAAAGACCATGTCACCAAAGGATCATGTCAAAGATCCCAACATCTTCAGAAAACAATTCTGACACCAACTTATACCTACTAGAAATTCCATTCCTTAGAGAAATTTTACCTCAGAGAAATGACAGAACTTGCCTGTGTGGAGTCTTGTGTAGGGAGCTGGGACAGCTTCCTCATGAGTGGCAGCTGAGCCCAGCAGGAGTGACATCCCTACTCATGGAAGAGTGCATGTGTCAGTCACTGTGTGTTGAGTATGGAGGAAGCCAGAGCGGAGAACGCTGTTCTCAAAGATGCAGACTGGTGTCTAGTGCCAGCAAGTGGGTGAGTCGTGGCCCAGGGACCAGATAGGGGCAGAAAGAACAACACCCAAAGGCCTGGAAGCCGTCACTTTACTAATGCAATGGGAGCAATAGATTCTATAAAACTGCCTTGGAATGAGTCCAGTCCATATTTTAACCATGTGTGTTTGATTGGATGGCATGAAGGAGACACTGTCAGATTCCCACGTGGCAAATACCGTTAAAATCTGAGGTTAGTCTCAGTGTAGGGTATGAATTGACCACCTTGCGCTCTAAGGAACATTTCTGATCACCTTGTGAAGACCAGAATGTACAAATTTTTAGAACAATAAATGGAGACTCAGAGAGGGTGTGTCACTCTCCTAAAGACTCAGCTAGTAAGTGGTGCAGCTGTGATTAGGACCTAAAAGGCGGGGACCAATAATTCCATTTTGCTAATGCAAGAGGGGTGCAGTTACATGTCAAGGCATCAGCAAGGGCAGGGGGAAAAGGGTGTGCTGAGAGCTAGAAGGAGGACATGGAGGAAGAGATATGAAAGAGAAAGCAGAATGAAGGACGTGGTGCTTAATGGTGTCCACAGAGAACAGGGTGGTTGGTTTCCTTCCCTGCCCCTTGCAGAAGCCCTGATCCAGATCTCAGTGCCCAGAACACTGGCCTCCCACGCTGCCCCAGTGTGGTGACCTGCTGTTCAGTGTCCACATCAATCTGTGAAAAGTTGGCCTTTTCTCATTAGTAACAGTTGGAGGACCTCATGGTTCCTGGCCCCACCCGTCCCCACATCTTCTCTTCCTCCACTAATAGCTTGCCTTTCCTTGGAGCATCCCAGGGTGTCACAGGGAATCTACCTGATACCCCCAGAGCCACTGCTCTGCGCCTATGTATTCTGGTCTCCACAAGGTGGTCAGAAAGGTCCTTTAGAGGGCAAGGCAGCCAACTCATACCTTGCACTAAGACTAGGCTCAGACTCTTAAACTGGCAACAGAGCCCCATACTGAGTAGCCCCTGCTGGCTCCCAGCTTCCTCTCCTCTTCCTCACTCCCCAGCTCCAGTGGTCCTGAGAGGCTAATCTTCCTCTCTGTGCCAGAAACTCTCTAGTCCCTGCACTGCATTTGTCTGCCTCCTCTTCACTATCCAATATCAGTTCAAATGTCATGTTCTGAGTGCCACTTCTCTTTCCCCAAGAAGCCGTGTGTCCCACCCTGGCATCTGGTCACACCAGTCCCATATCTGAGCTCTTAGTTGTACGTTTGAGTCTTTGGATCATTAACTTGTATGTACTAATTGCCTGATAGATGTTCATGCACCTCATAATATCATCTTGGCAGATGGCAAACCACAGTGACAATGCCGATTCCTTGAGGTTCTGTCGTTGAGTGATGTCATGATATCTTAGGTTTTGTGAGCATGCTCTATGGCAATACCCCCTCTAGATGTCTTTCTCAGAGTGTCCCTGTTTTTATAACTGCAGGTGAAGGGAAAAAATGTGCCACCCTGACGCATTCTCTCTTGGAGAATCATGGATTGTGTGGCCTTCATCCAATCTCCAAGTTCTTGTATATAAAATTACTATTACAGTAATAAGAATGCACAGTGGCTTTCTTTGTTGGCTGCTATTACTTCTTCCTTGTGGGTGAAGAAGGGGAATGGGGGTTCAGAGGCACCCCTTCAGGAGCCCCCTGAGTCCCTGGTCCATCACAAATGTCCCTTCTGCCTCTCATCTGAATGACCAGGCTGGTCCCCATGTGTCAGGATCAAACCACCAGACAGCCCCAGACGATGTCTCCTTGACAATCCTGCAGGATGCTAAGGGACAGCACACCTCTAGAGAGAACAATAACATCAGAGCTGATTCAGTGAGAGGAAGCCATGTTAAGTCTCTTACGGAACAAAACAGTCTCTAAGCCTGAATGGAGTATTTGTGCTTGCATCCTGATGTGAGATTAACCCATGGTAGAGCAAGGCAGGAGATACACGGTGTGAGTGCAGGAGTGTTGGCTGCATATAAGGGGAGATTCTGAGACTCTTGTGTACAGGGGTGCAGGGCAGTGGTCCCTGGCTTGTCTGGTATGAACAAGACCTTTGCTTCTATCCGCTAGAGAACAAAGAAAATAACAAAAGAGTTAGTCTCCTCAAACCTCCCTTGGACTCCCTCTGCACAGATGTCAAGGTCACCCCAATACAGAGGAATAAATTGGGGTGCACCGTGGCTCTATATCTTGTGGAAGGTCACAGGTCATAGAAAATGAGGCTTAGATTTGAGGCGATGTTTTCTTTTTCTTCATCAGACAAAGTCTCACTATATAGTGCTCTACATTGCTATTTCCCAGAGCAAATTAGCTTTAGGTTCTTGTGGTTCTCCAGTGCTCACACCATCTGTTGTCAGGACTGAGGGCTGCAGCTGGAGGTGAAGCTCATGTGGCCACTGGCTACTGTGACAGCAACCTGTGCATCATAGGGAAGGGATGAGGAAGGTCAGGTTTCAGTCTCCATGGAGACCAGAAAGAGACAGTTCCCTAGGCAGATGATGAATACCCTGTCTCTTGAGACTTGACAGGAAGTCATGAGCTTTGAGGCACAGCTAAAGGGGACAGCATGGGCTAGCGTTCATCTCCTGGTCATCACTCAGATTAGCAAGCCTCCAGCCCCCGGCCTCAACCCTCACTGCACCTGTGCCTCTTGCTGGGCCAGTGGGAGTTGGGTTCTTAGAGGACCTGTTTGATCCTTTCTACAGCTGGACAGTTTTCTTCACACTCAGGCTGTTTGAGTACTTCCTCTGAGCTCAGGTATATTGTCCCTCTGGAGAACACGGGTCACAGAGGCATACCCTCATCTATTTGCTCCTGGGTGATCCCAGCACTTAGCCCTGTGACTGGAGCCAACTTAGAGCTCAGTAAATACTTGCTGATTGACTGACGTACCACCTGCAGGGCACATGGGAACCTGTGCCATCAGCAGACTGCAGAAGGGGCTGGGAATGCTTTCTTGTCTTTCCCTCCCTGACCCAGGACTCAAGTGGCTACCTTTCCATCAACTTCTCCCACTGTAAAGATAAACTCTCCAAGTTCACGGTGTCACCAGATTTCATGCTGGCTTTTATGGGCCACCAAGCTCTGCTCGTGCCTGTCATTCTTGACTCCAGGCTGAAGGGATGTTTGTTCAAGAGTCCTGGTGCCATGAGCTTGGCTCAGTGCCAGCTCTACATGACAGGGGTCCTCACAGTATTGAAGGCATTTGGGCCTGTGCCCTGATGACCATGGCAAGTGTTATGCTATGGGCATTGATGGTATTATAAAATACAGAGGATGTGACTGAGCTTTGGGGCCTCCTATGTGTGGTGATATATTTTATATTTAATAAAAATCATCCTGGAATATCAGAGAACAAAATCACCCACAGTCAAGGCATGAAGGTTAGAGAGTAGTGACTTACATCTTTAATCCCATCACTCAAGAGACAGAGATCTTTCTGGATTTCTATGAGTACAAGGCCTGATAGCCAAACAGTAGTAGCTCACACCTTTAATCCTAACTCTAGGATTATGATGCAGAGTTGAACCAGGAAGTGAAATGTCTGGCAGGGGAAGATATATAAGGAGGAGAAAACAGAAATTCAGGCACTTCTGTAGAAGTGACCAGTCAGGCTGAGAACCCTTGAATATATAGCATTTACCCTGTACGACCTGAGAAGTTGGCTGGGTGGGAATTGACTGTGGTCTGTTTCCTCTCTGATATTTCAGCTTTTCCCCCAATATCTGGCTCCAAGCTTTCATCATGTGCCAACTAGAATTCCTTCTTAGAAGTCTTGCCTTTGTGAGCAGAACAGGGCCCCGCTTAACACTTGCACTTGGCTTTTCAGAACCACAGTGGGCAAGGATGAGCATCTCTGGGTCAGTGCAGGCTCAACATTACCCCCCCCCCCACACACACACCATGTATGTGTATCTGAAGCTCCTGAGAGATATCAAAAAATAAACTGCCAGGCTGAAACTCATTGCCACAGAGATGTCTCCACAGATGAGAGATGAGGGCTAGGATTTAAGCTTTTTAAATCTCCCAAGTGATACTGAGATTCAGCTGTCACTAAGGGTGTGGGTCAGACAGCAGAGGCTTGAGGTGATGATGAGTCATTTCTCAAATTCTACACTGTTGATCCCACCCTGGCCAAAGTCACAGCTCCCCATCAGCTCTTATGGTATTTTGGTTGCTTTAGAGATCTTTGTTTTTCCATCAACATGTAATTACAGAACCATCAAATGTGATATACATGCACATTATACACACCATTTGTTCATGATCAACACACATATAAAGTGTATGCCTAAGCACACACCTAGGAAATTAGAAATAAGGAAGACCTGAATTTGCAGAACCATAACCCCAACTACTGGGGAGGATGAGGTGGGAGGATCATAAATTTAAGGCCTGACAGGGGGCAACTTAATGAGACACCGTCTTAAAAAGCCCTGAGAGGGCCAGGGACCCAGGAACATTGCACTCACTTAGAATTTGTGAGGTCCTATGTTTGAGCCCTGGTACTCAAAGACAGCCACCCTGTAGCCTCTGTAGTCATTAACACCCCCATCCTCGAAATGTGCACATACACACTTAAACATAGTCTTCACTGGCCCAGAGATGCAGATCACGGCCTCAGGGTCTTCCTCTAGTTCTGCTGTTTGGTGGCTGTGGGACTCAGGGAGTTTTCTTCATGTCTCTACTCTCAAAATGGTCCCAAGCTCCCTAGATTCTGGGGGTCATTGTCAAGACAATGGGAGAGCACTTGGCTCAAATGACATGGCATCATCTCTGCTATCCTTTGGCCAGTCCCTGAGGTGGTAGCAGCTGACCTGGGAAGGTATACTGGAATGTTCTCTGTTGCTGATGACACTGTTTTCCAAACTGGGAAAGCTAAGAAAAGAGGCTTGGCTTGCTTCACATCCAGTGAAGGAGGCCCTGTGACTGGTGATGGCCTCTTGGCTCACACAGTCCAGAGAGAGAGCAAGGTGTCACAACAGAATATGAGGTATACATAAGACTCCTCCGGTCGGCATATTTGTTCTTGTAAAGCTATTGTGGTTGCCAAAGAGCCCTACCCTGATGACCTTATTAGACTCTAATGACCCTCAAAGCCCAGCTGTAGCTTTGTGGATTAATTCCCTTTGGTCTGGTCCCCTGGAGGAACATGTCACACCTGTGAGCCAGGTGTCTGTTTTCTCCACTTGGTCCCTCTGCTCAGCTCTGTACAGTTGCTCCCAGTTTGGCTTGGGGAAGCAATGGCTGTCTGTCAGTGTGCCTCTTGTTGGGCACTATTTGTTGTAAAAGGTTCTGGCCTGAACTTTCTGGGCCTGGACCAGAGGTTTGGTCCCGCTCTCAGCCCCGCTCAGCATCAAATAACCATAAACAGGCTTATATTATTTTTACATTGATTGGCCTAAGGTCTGGGCATATAATTTGCTAGTGCTTGCTCTCAATCTAACCCATCTTGTTCAGCCGTGTGGCTCGGTATCTTTTCTCATAGCAGCCTTTCAGCTTCTTTTCTCTGTGTCTGCTGCTGTCTCCGTGTCTCTGGCAGCTTTCGGGCATCTGTCTGGCATCTGTGTCTGCTCTGAGATGTTCCTGAGTTTTCTTAGCCTGGTAGCCCCATCCATACTTCCTGTTTGCATTTGGCCAATCAGCTTTTTACTAAACCCATGGGCAGGACAAATATTACCAGCATAATCCCACTACATGTCAAATCAGGGACCTGGGGGCTGGGGCCAGAAAGTGAGTTGCAGTACCCTTTTCTACCCTGACTATAGCCAGCATCTGCTGCCTTTGCTCCCTCTGCCCCCCCCCAATTCATCATATGCTTCCCTCTACTGGGGTCCTTGGCCTGCAGCCTGGTTTGTTGGGAGTCACAGAGGGAATGTTAGTTCTGTGTGCTTGCTCAGGGGCTGACTTGACAAAGTCTGGTCTGGGGCTGAGGTCAGGGTCTTGAAAGGGTTAAGGTTTCAGCTCCTCTGAAGACATTGGAGTTATGGGTTCCAAGGCTCTGCCTGTGACACTCTTGAGATGCCTGGTGTTTCCTTGGTACAACATTGCTTGATTAATTTCCTGCTGACTTTGTCCCATTGTGTGATAGTTTTCTGCTGACCCTGGCCCATTTCCCCCTGTATATAAGATGCTGTGTGTCTTAATAAATGTGTTTGCATGCGCTATCAGTTTATACAGGAACCACCTGGATCCAGTTTTCCTATCTTCTTTATTTTCTCATCTCTGGTTCCCCCTCTCACTGAAGAACTGGCTACTGGTCCAGGTCACTGGTTGACAATCTCCCCATGCGTGCCATTGTTGAGAGCACAGCTGATTCCCCAGGAACACCTGCCCATCTCAGCATCCACTCATTCACATGCTCACTCCTCCAGCACATCCTTCAAGCTGGTTCTATCCATGTACCTTGGTAATCATGTTCTTGTGGCCCCCTGGCACTCAGGGCAGGTGTCTTCATGAGAAGAAGCTGGGCTGGGCTGTTGCAGGGACACTCACTACTGTGTTCCTTTCCTTCTGCAGCATCAGCCCACATCTATCAAGAGGCACTGTGATTTCTTCCTACATTGGAGCAAACCCGTTACCCAGACCTTGGCCCCACCTGCCTTGAGTGCTCCCCACAAATCTCTGTGCCTCATTGGCACTCAAGGTGGAGTTGCAGGGAGAGAGCTGTCACTCACAATCACAGCACCAATGACTATTGTAGAGCTTCTCTAAGTAAGGCGCAGTGTCAGTGGCTACTGGGCACATTCTTAGACTCCTGGGAGCATGGTGGTTTTTAGCTGGTTTTATATTTAGGGACTTGTGGCTCACACAGTGGGAAGTGTGCTCAGAGCTGTGGAGAGACAGCACCCCCTCCAGACGTTCACACAGCAAGTGTTTGCTTGGGCAAATGCCATAGGTCAGACGTTGTCCTGGGATGTTCAGGGGTAAACACCAAACAAAACCAAAACAACAAACCCAGGTTGCTCCCTGGTGGAGTTCTCATGGTTGAGAATTGAGTTTAGTCTACAGAAATAGGCCAATAGCCCAGTGGCGAGAGGTGGTGAGTGATATGTAGGCAGAAGCTGGCCAGGTCTCCCACCTGGTTTTGTTCTTCAATCTGCATTTGTTGGAAAGTGACCACATGTGCTGTATACACTGTCTCTAGATTTCAAAGAACCTTTAATGGAAAAGAGCATCAAAGGGGAGTCTGTTGTCTTTTGGAAACCACACCCACTGTGTTGATCAGAGCTCAGGTCAGTTTGGACAGAGAGCATCACATGGCCAACTTCTCTGCAACGGAGGCTGGGATATCAGCTGTGGGAGCGGAAGGCTAGAGAGGACAGGTGTGGTGTTCCATGAACTCACCCAGAGTTCAGAGACAGGAGGAAGTGCATAATCACAGGAAGATGAAGAGACCACTAGCTGCTGAGGCCAGTGCTGGGCGCAAGCAGCTCAGGTCTTGAGGTCTGGCCACACAGGTATGGGCAGGGATGCAGAATTTTTACTCCAGTGAGAATGTGAGCACAGTGAAGTGAGCTGGGGGGAGCCACTGGCAAATGAGCTCCAGGCTATGAAGAACAGCTCATGCAGTGGTGAGAGGTGGACAGGTAACCAGGTCAGGCTGGGAACATGGGATCTGATGGATAGTGTTTGTCTCTGTTCACAGAGCAATGGCAGGATGAAACTGGGAGGGGGGAGGACTGGGGAAGGAGGAGGAAGAGGAGGAGGGGGGACGGGCTCTCACAGCGGCCAGGTGAGAGCCGATGGTGGCATTGCACGTGATGAAAGCAGGCCACTTTGAGGAGCCCATGGGAAGAGGACCAGACAGGACCAGACAGGTGAGTGGAGGGTAGGAGGCAGCAAAGAGTCTCAGGTGACTTCCAAGCTTCCTTCCCATGAACCAAGAACACATGTGGTGCTGCCATCCTGTGACAGCAAGCCCTGTGGGGACAGGGATAGGTAGGTGTCTGGCATGAATGAGCTGAGGTGGGAGACCCAAGGGAAGCTTGGCTATCTGGAGGTATGGTTTCTCTACCAAGCCCTTTACTTCAGCAGCCGTGCAGCCTCACAGCTTCCTGATGAATTCTGTCCATGTTGCACACAGCCATCATCATGGGGGTCTGCTCCTCAACTGAGTCCATATCCCTCTCTCCTCAGGGCCCATGATGCATTGCATCAACATGTCTGGGGACATTTTGTAGGATGTTGCTGTTCTTTGATTGTCCAATAGCTCATGCTCATCAAGTGTGGCCATCAACACCACTCGGCTCTGTGTGCAGCTTGTCCTTGGAAGGACATCCACCCCCTGTCTCCCCATTAGCAGCCCGGGCTCCTAATGGCTTCTGACAGATGGAGTGATCCCACAGTTCAGAGCCAGTGATGGAGGAGCAGGGGCCAACTTGGCGGCAGTTATGATTCGCGGCATTGTGGGGTTGGCATCGATTAGGAGAGGCAAGCCAATCTCTCCCACCAAGTTGGCTCCCTGACCAGTGACAAGCTCGTCCTGTGTTTAACGTGACAAGCTATCTGCCCGATAAAGTCCCTGCTGGCTACACAAAGCTAATCAGAAAGCTGAAATTGCCTGGGCCTGGGATAAATGGTCGTAGACGCCTCTGTTTCCGTGCCTGGAGCTGTAGGACAGCTGGGATGGAGCTTTTCAAATTGCTTCAGAACTGTGTCTCCACAGCTTCTTTGGCTATTGATTTTTCTCCCTTTGCTCAGAGTGCCTTATCCATTTTTACTAACTTCTTCACAGGACAAAGGAAAACATATTCATTGGAGAATTTTTGTAATAGTCTGGAATCTAAATCAGGTCTCCTCTGACAGAGTCAGCTGACTGTAGATGGCTTCAGACTCCCTGCTGGGGTTCTAAGTTCCTGAATTGGGGCTGCTTGTTATGCAGCATTATCACCATGGTAGTTAACTAATGTAGGGATCCTCATCTACCTATCTACTTCACCTCTACTAGGGGAACATTCTCTCTGAACCCTACATTCAGCCTAGTGGCACCTACTGTGGTGTGACCTGGTTTATCCTCAGGACTTTTAGGTTTGGAAGTTTGGTCTTCTATGACGATGGTGAGAGATGGTGGGCCCTTACAGTGTGTGTGTGTGTGTAAGGGGGCATAATTATACCATTGGGAATACCACCCTCGGAAGGGATTAATGTAGGTCTCATGGGTCCCTGGGTCGTTCTGTGAGTTATAAACTGGTTAGTTTGACCCTATTCTCTGCCTTTCTAAATTCACACATGATCACATGGACCAATTTACTAACACATTAATGTGTGTACACACTTGTGTATGTATTGAGTCTGTGTCTCCAGAGAGCCCTTACGTGACTTATTGCCAACTTGACTTCCCAAACATGTGCTGTGCTGTGTATAAATGTGTCTTGGGCTTCTCAGCCTCTGGAAGTAGAGCTAAGTGGACCTTTGTTCTTTATAAATTTCCCTTCCTGTGGGTTCCAGTTATTACGTCACACACACACACACACACACACACACACACGAGAGAGAGAGAGAGAGAGAGAGAGAGAGAGAGAGAGAGAGAGAGAGATCAGGTTTGTCTGTGTCTTCCCTCTGCTGCTGCCATGGGCCCTGCCCTGTCCTGTCATAGCTTCCCGGCCTTCATCCTGCTGCTCCGGTTCCTCCCAGCTGCTCTTGCTCTGCCCCTGGCAGTAGTGTGACCTCTGGCCATCATAATTGTGTCAGAGCCTGATCTGATGTCACCTCAGCAGGGACTTCATGTCCTACCTGGAGTTGGCACAAACTCTCTCAGCCCCTCTGTAGCGCTCTGCAAAGTAGGGATGAACCACCTTCTTCACAGAATATCATTCATGTTTACATGAAATGAGTATGTAGATATCATGACACCTCTTCATAGAAAGTGCTAGAGGCACGTGAACTTTAGCATCCAGGATAAACAGGGTCAGGACATCCCCACATGATGGCAGAAAAAGTGAGGTTGTCTTAGACCATTTTGTATGTAAACAAAAAGAATCAGGGACTGAGAACTAATTCCCACCCTCACCCCACACATGACCTAGGGCTCATTTCCCAGTTGGACTTTACATGTGATGAAAACCCTTTCCTGAACCCAGGGAGTCAGAAAATTCACCCTTTCTAAAGAGGCCTCTCAACTTTCAGGAAGAAACAATACAAACAGCTCAGCAGGCTGGTGCCTCAGAGTCCCTGAGGAGTGGAGTGAATGAGATGCATTTCATTAGCTGTGGCCATGCAGAAAAGCACTCAGGGGTCTGCAGAATAAGGATCCTTGGTTCAAATCCTCCTGCTCACTGGTATTTTCTGCAACCCTGTGGGCTCCCACCTTGACAGCAGACACTGCTATCAGGGCTTGCCCCTGATCCAGCCCCGCGTGTACCCTGGATCACGAGACTTTCTCTTTTCGTGCTTCAGCTTCTTCACACATGATCTGGGACAATAGAGGAAGCTTTCTAATGGGGATGTGGTGAGGAAACGGAATACAAATTATCAGTGCAGTCTGGGATAAATCATAGGTGTATGCTGTTCTTTATGCGACTAAACTGGCAGTCACTGTGTTGAGACAGGTGAGTTGACCTATGAGTAGAGAGATTTCTCTGGAGAGTTCTAAACCAGCTCTATGGAAAGACTATGTTTGGGGAAGCAGTTGCTCGACACTCCCTGATAACCAGGTGGGCCTCCCAGGTCCCAGTCCACCCAGCTCCTCTGATCTCAGCCCCTTGGTCTTGGTGTCGAAGAAATGCCAGCCATTTGAGTTTACTGCAGGAAGAAAGTGCTCTAGGCTGGGGACAGGGAGGAAAAGAGGGACTTAGTCCAACCCAATATCCATGGTATCACCACACACTCCTGTCACAGGATGAGATTCTGCAGGGGCCTCAGCTTGGTGGGATGGTTCAGGTATTGTCAGGCTGCATCCAGCCTCCGGCCAGTCTCTAAGTTCTGTTCATGTGTCCATGCTCATCAGACAAGCCTTTCCCTTGGCCCCTCACCTTGCCTGGGAACCTCCTTCCCAGAGGTCAGATATTGAAAGGATCCCTGAGGTGCCACTGGGGCTCAAAGTCTGAGCCAAACCCACTTGCCACAGCATGTCTTCAAAATACAGTGTGTGTGTGTGTGTGTGTGTGTGTATGTGTGTAGTGTGTGTATATGTGTGTGTATATATGTATGTGTGTATAGTGTGTGTATATGTGTATGTATATGTATATGTGTATGTGTATTTGTGTGTATGTGTATGTGTGTGTATGTATATGTGTGTGTATGTGTGTGTGTACGTGTATGTGTATGTGTGTGTAGGTGTATATGTGTGTGTGTGTGTGTAGGTGTGTGTGTGTTGTGTGAGGAGAGTATGTTTGTATGTGTGTGTGGAGTGAGGGTGTGTGGGATGTGAGGGAAGGATGTATATATGGAGGGAGGGTGTGTGGGAAGAAAGGGTAGAGATGTATGTGGGTGGGAGGGGTGAGAGTGTGTGTGTGGAGGGTGTGTGGAGTGTGGGAAGAGAGAGGGTATTTGTGAGGGGAGGGTGTGCAGAGGAGGTTTTATGGGTTGTGTATATGTATGGGAGGGATGAGGGTGTGTGTAGAGGGAGAGGGTGAGGTGTGTGTGTGTGGTATGTGTGGGAGGGTGTGTGGGATGTGTTGTGCATTAAGAAGGGGAGGGGGTGTGTGTATGAGAGGGGAGGGTGTGTGTATGTGGGGGGTAAGGATGGGTGTGGGGGCTTGGGGGAGGGTATGTGTGTGTGGAAAGGGGTGAAGGTGTGTATGTGAGGGGTGGGTAGGTGTGTCTTCCCTACAATTGGTCCATCTCCCTTCCTTCCTCTTTTTGGAGTAAACTGGGCTCTAATTTCCCCATAGATGGAGTCTCTCTTCTGTTCCTTCCTCAGTCCCCTCAAACTTCTTTCTTTCTTGAAAACAAGGGGCATGGCCTCCACCTTTAGCTCCACATTCCTAGCTGGTTGGGAAGACTCTACCCAGAAAGGTCTCTAGGCCAGGAGAGAGAAGACCAGGGCCCTTCATGATCTCACTCAGCACCACAATTCAAATCAGTTTAGAACTGGGTGTTGTGGTGCACACCTGTAATCCAAGCCCTGGCGGGTCAGAAGGAGGAAGAATTCAAGCCCAGCTGGGTTACAAAAATAACAACCACAAAACACCAAACCAAAATACAAACATAAGCTAATCAATTTAAGTAAATTCCACACTTACACAAACAGCCACAACTCACGTGAACTTTGTGGGAAATTCAGTTCTGGGAAACATTTCTGAAGCTCCTTTCCCCTCATTTGGGAAGGATGTGTCACCTTCTAGACATTTCTTTAATTCAGTAGACATATGCTAGGTCTTCTCCGGTGACCACCTAACTGCCCACACCAGATATTTACAAGTTTACTACTATTATTTTATTTTACATGTGTGAATTTTCAGCTGTTTGTTATGTGCACTACATGCCTGCAGTGCCCATGGAGGCCAGAAGAGGGCACTAGATCCCCTGGAACTGGAGTCACAGACAGTTGTGAGCTGCCATTCAGGTGCTGGGAATTGAACCAGAGTCTCTTTGGAGAACAGCCAGTGCTCCTAACCACTGAGCCACCTCTTTAGCCTGCACCAGGCACCTCTTATCACTGCATTCCAGGCATGCGACCCATCTTGTTGACTTGTTTACATATGTCTTGTCAGCAGCACAGAAAGTCCTAAGAATTCCATGTCCCCAGTAAAGACACACTCCCATCATGCTCTGCTGCAATGTCTTCTGCTCCTGGATTGGTTCTCTCCATGGGTGTTCCATGTGTCCCTCCCTCCTTTCTGAATTGGCACTGGATGGGCAAAGAGCCCTGTGTGGAGGTTTCTGAAGAAGCGTGGGGTGGCTGTTTTTCTTCTGGACGAGTTCCTTCTGGAAACAGCCCAAGCTCAAGCCAGGGCTCCTCACAGAGACTGCGGACAGGGGACCTTCAGGGCTTTATAGTTTTTCACCAGGGGAGCCATGTGATCTGGGGTCCTGCCAAATGTCCTCTCTGGCAAAATGGGCCTAGAACAGGAATAACTAAGAATAGCTGACATTTATAATTTCTCTCTATCTTACACTGGATGCTTCTCACGATCAGCTCCGAGAATCCTAAGAATAGCTTGGCAAGGCAGGTGTCACATCACTTTCCCTTTTCAGATGAAGAAACTTGGCTCAGAGAGGTGAAGTGACCTAGCCAAAGACACACAGCAGGGTACAGGGCAAAGCCAGGGTACAGCAGGCTTCACAGATCCTTCTCATTCAAGCTGGAGCAGATGTCAGTTTCTCTCACAGGGGTAGGTCTGAGGAGTCTGCCTGATACCAGATTTATCAGCAGTGGAGGGCAGAGGCCAACATACTGCAGCCCATGCCAGCTCTGTGTCTCCACAGCTCTGTGAAGTTTGTGCTATGGCTCAGATCTCAGTCTTTGCACTGTGTCACTGAGGAACTGTAACTGAGAACAGAGGCTGGGTGCCAGGGAAGGAGGTCAGAAAAAAAGGGTAGGGGGAAGTAGGGTTTCCCAAGCCATAGTGCAGGAGCATCTTTGAGGCGTGGCCTGTGAGCTAACTAGAGTTATAGAGTTAGTGATGTTTCATTTTTAGGTGAGAGCTCACAGCTTTCTATGGCCCATAGTCCTCTAAAAGGGTAAGGTGGGAAAAATCTCGTGACAGTGTCCTTTATATGGGGCACAATGTTCCTGCCTCGCAGATCAAAAAGCAGAGGGTACCTGGTGATCACAGATTTGGCCAATGGCATCCAGCCGGTGACTGGAACCAGCAGCTACATTCACTTTCTTACCCTCTCTGAGATCAAGTTGGGGGTATTCTCATCTGGAAGGGTGACATTGTGAGACACTAGAAATGACCTCCCTGGGCTAAAGCAGTAACACAGGTGGGGGATCGTGACCACTGTGGGTAAGGGGATGATGAAGACATCTCAGCCAAGCCTCACTTTGGGTTCCAGGATTCGGCTCTCCTGGCAGTTCCAGTGTCAGGTGCTGGGCTGGAGTCAGGTGACCAGATAAGTATCTCAGCACATACTATGTCAGCTGTGTCTCATCCTTTCCGACCTCTAGTCCGAGGGCAGGACTGCAAAGACCCAGACTCCAGCCTAACTTCCCAGCCACAGTCAGACACCTGACTGCCATTTACACTTCACTCGATAGACCCTCCCTCCCTCCCTCCCTCCCTCCCCTTGCTCCTCCCCCAGCAGGTGGTAGCTCCTGCCACCCTGCCAGGATTTGGGGTCTACTCCTTGGGCCTCTGGCTTGAAGGAACCCTCCCCACTATGCTTTATCCAGTTCTTTTTGGTTATATGTCTCATATTCCAATATGAATATGCCACAACCCCAGTAGGAGCTGGAGAATGGCACAGAGGTTTAAGAACACTTACTACTCTTGAAGGAGACCCGAGCTCATTCCTAGTACCATGTCTGGTGGCTCATAACTGCCCATAACTCTAACTCCAGGGCATACAACACCCTCTATTGGCCTAGGCACTGCACTCAAATGCACGTCTCTCTCTCTCTCTCTCTCTCTCTCTCTCTCTCTCTCTCTCTCTCTCACACACACACACATTTATTTGAAAAAAGAATCTCAGTATATAATGAAGATATAAGCAGAATTTTCTGCCTGACTGCAGAGGGCTATAAAGCCAGAAAGTTCTCCTTCTAAAAGTCAGGCTCTCTGCCAGAATATGAAGTGCCTTGAGTGGCCTGAGATCTCGCTCTTCTCATCTTTCCTTTCAATACTGGGCCTCGTGTCTAGTTCTTACAAGGATTCTGGTTCCCTTCTACCCCAGGACTCTGTCACTTGACATGTTCTTTCTCTGGAACATTCTCGGCTTCTTCCTCTTCATCTAGTTATTACTTGTGTCTGCTTCATGTTTTATCACTTTATGGAAGGACTTTCCAAGACCAGGCTGGAGTCCATTATACAAACACAAGCCCTGGGGAAGATGCTCATTTCCTCCTGACTTCTTCTGTTGTAGGATGGGTGTGTTTCTTTGGTCCATCACCACCTGCCTGTTGTATAACAAGCTTCCAATGACAAATATTTGCTGAATGCCTAAGTGGGTTGAGAAGCTTGGGAGGCTGCTGATCTGGCCATTCTTTTCTCTGATACCAGCTGGACCTCCACAGACCACTAGGCTGATAGGATTGTGTGTGTGGGGGTGTATGTGTGTGTGTGTGTGGGGGATGTGTGTGGACCTTATGCTCTAGTGATATGGTACATATGGGATGAAGCTCCTGTCATGGGAAGACATGAGTTCACCTCTGAATCATGCTACAGAGAGGGGTGATTAGCTTGCAGCCCTTCTGGTAGCCTACTTCCAGATGCCAATGATTCTCAGAGAAACGGCCAATGTCATTAGCAACCCAAGCTCATTCCCTCAGACTCCATCAACTCAAAGGCTTGGCAAGAATGAGAAATGACAGAGGCAGATACTCCCAGAGTGATGCACAGTCTAGGACCTGCTTTTTCCTTTCTGCATTGTTGCAATTCCCAGCCAGCAGAGCAGGACCTGCTCTTTCCATGCAGAACTCCGGGGAATCTATGGATGAGGTCAGGGTCAGGGGAACCTTAGGCTCAGAGGCCAGATAGGCAGAGCCAGGGGCACAAAGGGGAGAACAGGAATGGTGTTCTTCACATGGGGCCTGGCCCACTGAGAGGCCTGCCTGTAACTCTATCCTGGCCAGCTCTCTGGCTCTGGGGATGTGGGATTCCATAGTGTTATCTGCAGCCACAGTCAACATGCAAAACCCTCACATATTGGATATTGGAACAAAGCCCTTCAAGAAGCTGTGAAGAGAGAGCTTCCGGGGGTAAACCACAACACAAATGTGGATAGTTTAGACTCACGGGCTTCTGATCAGGGATGTGGAGAATTTCTCTTATTTCTAAGCCCTGGAGTTCTTTGGAACAGAATCGGATAATTGCTCTGAGAGAGGAGCTGAGAAAGGAGGAAGCCTCTGCAGGGAGGGTGCTGGGCAGCCTGGGAACTCGCCCACTCTCTACAGGATAAACACAAAAGCATCCACCTCCGGAGAGGCTGCTGGGCCAGGCAGTGTGTCACTGACATGGAATTATGGTAAATTATCACCAGACAGTGCCTTCCGCTGTTGTTTGTGTTCCAAAATGTCCCGATGAATTCTGAAAGAAGCACCATGTTCCCTTAAAAAGAGAGGGGGAAAACCACCCTAATGTTCTGGTCTTGCTTGGAGCCCACTCAGGGAAATGAGTGTTCTGGGTGTACCACCCCTGCCTCCCCCGGGGGCGGAGAAAGGATGAATTTAGGCTTCCTGGCTGCTGGGGAGAATCTGTTTCACCTCTCCTGTTGTGTTGTCTTTTTAACAGTAGGAATTGGCTCATGATCCAGGGTGAGGGACAATGGATGTGCACCCTGCCTGCAGATGAGGTCAGGTCATGCTGTCCCCTGCAGAGCCAGCTAAGGGCCAGCCATCCCTTTCCTTCTCTCTCCTTGGGTTACGGATGCACACTGTCTTTTGCACATAGGCATGTGGTGTGTGTAGATGCTGCGAGGGGGCTTTTCTCTGACTCATTTCTTCCTTCTCCTTTACTCCATTTCCTTCCCTCTCTCCCTTATCTCCTCCCTCCCACTCATTGCTCCCCTCTCTCCTTTTCACCCTTCGGTGGATTCACTGGGGAATAAGTGCATCTCGTATCAAATAGATTGAGTCATGCTGAGTGTCGTAACAGAGCCCAGCCCAACTTAAACACACTTAGAATACTTGAAAGCAGATTACAGTCACAGGGACTCACCTCTCCCAACGCCTGTGCTATATAACCTGGCATTGAACATGGCACGGACCTTCTCATATACTGAAAGCATAAGACAGAAGGTTGTGTGGTATGGCTGATGTCGCAAAGTTGAAAGGCTGTATGTGAGTGACACACAGATTCACCGAACTCTGGAGAAGGACAGTTAGATACTGTGGACACTCCAGCTCATTCTACAGAACTAGTTCCAGCCAGGAGCCTAAAAGTAAGAGGTGGGTGTCAGTCCATTCTCTCTTGGAGAGTGGAGATCTTGAGTATCTGTAGGTGACAGCAGAGTAATGAGATGGGGGCTTCTGGGCATCTGCTAAAGCCCATTTCCCATTCCTTTTGGGTCCCAGGCTTTACCAGCCACCCTTTAGCTATAAGCCAACTTGAGTTCCACTGCACCAGGACACACATGGTTGGACCATTTCTGGGCCTGGCCCATAACAGCCTCTTGGTGACTCTGTCACCCTTCCCTAGACTTCTAGATGGATGCTGAGGGACCATCAGGAGCATCCAGAGCCCACAGATGTCACTACTGGGGCCACGTGGGGACTGATGGAAGTGTGTTCTCTAGAAGGCTCCATCTCATGTGACATCTGCCTCATGAATGGACTTTGGAACCTTGTCTGTATGTCTAAGACATCTGTGTCTGAGATGACCACCCCATGTGGAGTGTCCTCTCTAGAGACAAAGCGATGCAAATGAATGACTGTTCACTTTTCCAGCACACACTACCCACACCAGTGTAGGGCACACAGATGCCCTTGAACAGCTGGGATGTGTGCTTGGCCTTTGGGACCAGGCGATCAGAGTGAGGCATGCTGAACAACTCAGAATCCACCACTCAGTCTGTGTGGGTTGGGCTGAAATGGCATTTGTCAATGTTATAGCTTGGTGGCTTTTCTCTTCTCAAAAGAGAGACAAATACTGACCCAAAGGTTGTGTTACCATGGGACAGTCCCTCCCTCCCTCTCTCCTTCCCTCCCATTGATCTTTCTGTCTGTCCTGTGTCTCCCTCCCTCCCTTCCCCTCCCTCCCTCATTCCCTCCTTTTTTCCCTCCCTCTCTCCGTCTCTGATCTGCTACCTGACATCTGGCTCTGGTAAAGACAGGCTGGGATCCCAGCAATGCTTTCTGGTGCTGTTGGATTTGAAAATTCAGAAGGAGAACAGCAGAGGCCACCATGTAAACACCAGGGCGCTGACCCTGAGAGGCTCTCCAATTGTATCCCAGCATGACGATGGCAGCAAGGTGGGAAAGTACACAGGCAGGGGCACCCATGTGGAGATGCAGGCAAGCACCAGCTCCCCAACTTTCACTGCACCCCACATCTTAACATCACCTCTCAAAACTGCTTCCGTGCAGGTCCAGTCTCCTAAGCCTAAGGCCAATGCACTCAGACCATCCTGAAGCCACAGCAGTGGCCGGCTATTAGCTTTGAAGGTTCTAGAAGATGAATGAAAACAGGCTGGCTTTGTGAAGTGGGTGTAGTATGGAAGAAATGGACAGGGTAGGAGGAGAACTGCCTTTGCCTGGCTTTGCAGCTTTGACTCTGCTTTTGTTGGTTTGTTTTTTGTTTACTTGTTTATCTTTCCTTAGCAAGAACAACCTCATGTTTCCAGTGTGAAGGACAGAGGGTAGGCTGATGGGAGGTGAGGGGAGAATTCCTGAGAGGACACAGAGAAGAAAAAGCCTGGTGTTCTGTGAATCGACTGCCAGAGTCTTAGTTACATTTCAACGCTCCTCATATCTGATGGAGAGTCGACAGACAGCGGCAGTGGAGCTAAAGACAGAACTGAATTGAGAGTCAGGCTGCTGAGGAAAAGGCAGAGCTTGGGTATAGTCCAACAAGATCAATTGCCAACGAAAACAAAAATTAACACTCTTCAGAGGACTATAACAAAATCTAAAGTTTGTACAATATACTCTGTGCAGTGCCTGGGACACCCCAAATATCCCCAAGCAGAGTAAGGCAGGCTGGGGAGCACCAGCTGTCCAGGGATGAGGACCTGCTGGGGTTCCTGCAACTCATGTAGAAGAACTGGATATGGAGACAAGTGCAAGGATCTCAGTGCTGGGGAGGTGGGAACAGGAAGGCCTCGTGACATACTGGACAGGTAGTCTAGCCAATCAGTGAGCTTCAGGTTCAGTGCGAGGCTCTGCCTCAAAAAATGACATGGCCTTCACATGGATAAAATGCATGTTTATCCCACTAAGTGAGTATACACACCACACACACACACACACACATCCCCCCATACTCTCTCTCTCACACACAGCACATGAAATGACATTTAACTGACAGCCAATCCCAAGGTAGCCAAGATATTAAGTCCAACGTAGGTCTTAAGGAAGCTGCTTTGGCTATAGTCAAAAAATACAAAGGTCAGCGAGGAGACAGACATCACTAGTGAATAAGAGTGCATAAAAATGGTGCAAAGTCTATAATTGAAAACAGGATCTAAACCCATGGGATGAGTTAGAAGCAACAGGGAGACAGCAGAAAAAGCGGCAGCCGACTTGAGGGAGGAGACACAGGGATTTTCAGTCAAGAAGAAAGGAAGAGAAAAAAGGTTCCCAGGACACACAGCACCAGTGACAGAGACCCCTATATCTGGAGCCAGGAAATAGAAAGACTAGATCACAGAGGAAAGTGAAATAAAAACATTTATAGTCTCAGGTTAGTCAAATTCTGATCACTGTAAATTTAAAGTCTCCCAGAACATAGTGTGGTCACAGTACTAACATCAGAGACAAAGTCTGAAAGCATTGGAGGGAAAAGTCAACAATGCAGTAGGTGCAGAATGAGTTGTGAAAAACTACTATGTGTGTGCATGATATGTGTGCATGGTGTGTATGCATGGTGTATATGCATGGTGTGTGTGCATGGTGTATATGCATGGTGTGTGTGCATGGTGCATGTGCATGGTGTGTATGCATGGTGTGTATGCATGGTGTGTATGCATGGTGTGTGTGCATGGTGCATGTGCATGGTGCATGTGAATGGTACATGTGTGTATGGTGTTTACATGGTACATGTGTGCATGGTATGTGTTCATGGTGCATGTGCATGGTGTGTGTGACCATGATGTCTCATGGACTTGTCTTGTAGACTATAGGGCCAGAGCTCAGTGGGCCAGTATCTTTGAGGTGCTAAAAGAAAAAAAAAATTCAAAACCAGATTTTATATCCAGCTAAAATATCTCCTAGGAATAAAGTGAAAAAGGACAATTCTGAAAAAAAAATCATAGACCACATTTATCATCCAGGACTGAAAAAAGTCTGTGAGTTGAGGAGAAATCATCAAAAGTGTGAGTGCATTGGAAGGAATCAATTATTTAAGTTCAAGTAAGCAATTCACATTTTCCTTACTACCTTTAAGGTATACAGGATCATTTTCATTCTATCTATCTATCTATCTATCTATCTATCTATCTATCTATCTATCATCTATGTATCTATCACCTATTTATGTATCATCTCTCTATCTTCTATTATCTATCTATCAACTATCTACTATCTATCATCTATCTATGTGCCTATTTTGAGACAAGGTCTCATGTAGTACAGGTTGGCCTTTAGCTCACTGTGTAGCCAAGTATGACCTGGACTTGTTAATCCTCCTGCCTCCACCTCCTGAGTGCTGAGGTCACAGGTCTGTGATTTTATCTGACCTTAGTGTATGGATGTAAGCCAGGCCTTTATATAAGTTAGAGAGAACTCTATCAACTTAGAATATGTCCAGTTCTACATAGGATTATTTAAGACAAAACAGGGTCAGGGAGATGGCCCTAGTGGTTAAAGCATGTGAAACCAAGTCCAGCAACTGGAGTTTGATACCAGGGAACCCATGGTATGAAAGAACAGCTTCTGAGTGTTGTCTTTGACCTCCACACATGTGCATATCCACACAGCACTCAGACAGACACACACACACACACGTACCCACATACAGTACATAAGTAAATGTAACATAAGGCTTAAACCGAGTAGGATTTTAATTTTTTGTTTTTATTTGTGTGTGTGTGTGTGTCTGTGTGTGTGTGCTGGAGCTCACAAATAAGCCTTTAAGAGTGTACATCGGTGTTTTACCTTCATGTGTGTCTGTGCACCACATACAAGCAGTGTCTACAGAAGCTGGAAGAAGCGGTCAAATCCTCCAAGACTGGAGTTCAGATATGCCTGGAAAAAGACCCAGGTCTGGAAGTGCAGACAATGCCCATAACCACTGGGCCATCTCGTCAGCTGAGGGAGGGAGGGAGAAAGGGAGGGGAGAGAGAGAGAGAGAGAGAGAGAGAGAGAGAGAGAGAGAGAGAGAGAGGAGCATAAGGAGAATTGTGCCCTAAAGAATAAGAGCTGGAGGGCCCAAGGTTAAGGTCAAGGCTTGAGAGTTTTCCAACATTAATGAAAGGTGGTTGAGTATTAATTCTAAGCAGGTCATGAAAAGTCAAGGGTGAGTTCCATAATCTTATCATGGTCATCAAAAACTGTAAAGATCTAGTAAAACCATTGTTGGAAAAAGTGTGATTCTAAGTTTATTTTATCATTACGTGTGCATGTGTGTGTGTGTGTGTGTGTGTGTGTGTGTGTGTGTGTGTGTGTGTATGTGTGCGTGTTGGGGAAGGGGCACATGTGTGCTGTGGAAGCCAGAGGACAACTTTGCGGAGCACCTTCTCTCTTCCCACCTCTTTGGGTTCTGGGAACCCAACTCAGGTGGCCTGTTCTGTATGGGCTGAGCCATGTTAATGCTATATCCAGATAAGATATAATTCTAAATGTTTTGGGGAAAAGAACAGAAGAAAGAAAGAAAGAAAGCATGGAAGGAAGGAATAGAGAAAGAAAGAGAAACAGAAAATGTTACTCTGTGGAATCCTTAAATCTACCTGCAGCCATAGATGTTAGCATTGGATGCCTTTCCCAAGTCATTCCTAGGATTCTGCTGGCAAATGTGTGAAAGAGACACGCAGCTTTGCTGAAGAAGAGCCTGGGGGATTAAGGGAAGTCCTGAGGTTCTGGTCTTAACATAGCTGGAAGCTAAGGTCTCATGTTAAGGTGATCTCCTTCATCCAGTGTCTGGCTTCTAAGGTGCTTACATAGTCTGTGGTGCCCTGATCCTCTCTGGTCACACAACAGCCACAATGTGTACAAGAGGCTTGAAAAGCAGCAGGAGGAAAAAAAAAAACCCAGGAGAAATCATCCATCCCAGGGTTTACTGTGGGCAGGAGTGTCTGTGTCAGCACATATAAAGCTAGAATTGAAGTCCATGCTTTATGCTTTAAGTGGAATGTTAGATGCATTAAGTAGGAAATAAGGGTTGTCAGGGTTCAAAACAATACCAGCCTATTTCAGTGGTCCCCCTTTAGGAACAGATTGTCCTCAGAGCTTTCAAAATAAATGACTGTGGCTTCATCAGGCACAGAAGATTAGCTTGGAGCCTGATGCTTCAGCTGCATTCTAAATTGCTTGCTCAGACAGGATTGCTCATTTTCTCCGGGTTCATCCACCCTCCTTTGCTTAAAACATCTTTCCCCCGGAGCCCTACTTTAGTGCCTTGGGTTTTTTTCTCTAATGCTTAGGTTTCCTATTTACCTGATGACAAGGGTCATTCAGCCTTTGGGGTCTGAGATTCTGTGCACTCTTGGAGAGAAGAGCTTGGCTGTGGTTCTGAATCCTCACGCTCTCCACTGTGGATATCTGCAGCGGGAGTTTAGGTTTTATCTTCCTTGGTTAGTTTCCTCATTTTCAAAGAGAGGGTGATAACAGGAGTCCTTACCACATAGAGGTCAGGTCTGATATGTGAAGTGGAGACCTAACAAAGAGGGAGCTTATTCAGTGAGCCCTTAATTAAATGTTGAAATCCCCTTTATATGCTCTGCAGAGCCTTAAAAATCAGAGAAGAGCATATTTTTATCTGTGTCCTGGGGTGGAGGTGGGGGGTAGGTACAAGCCACACTAAATGGACTCTTAAGGCTGGGTCCTGTAGGGAGAGAGTGGTATTTTCTTTTTTAAATTAAAAAGCATTTTATTATTTTATACTTATAGGTGTTTGCCTACCTGTATGTCTGTGCACCATGTGCATGCCTGGTGCCTGTGGAGGTCAGAAGAAAAGGCATCAGATGCTCTGGAACTGGAGTTATAGACAGTTGTGAGATACTATGTAGGTGCTGGGAATCAAACCTGGGTTTTCTGAAAGAGCAGCCAGTGCTCTTAACCACTGAGCCATCTCTCCAGCTCCAGAATGGCATTTTCTAAGAAATGGTCCTCAGAACATTTTCAGGGAGCATTCTGCAGCCCTGTGGGGAGCCTTGGCAGGTTCTCATGTGCAAAGTTGTGAGGGCTGCGGCAGAGGGATGGACCTGAGTCCTGCAAGACAGGTGGGCAAGGTGGTAGATACCAGACCCTGTCTGTGAGTCCATATGGACAAAGGGAAAGCCCAGGGATCATTCCCCAGAGCCTGGCCCACCTTAGTTTTGGGATTAATTTTGTTGGTCTCGAGTTTGCTGCCTAGGCTGTATATCAGTCTACCTGTCTCCATCTTTAATTAGTCATGTTTGATGAACCACTATGCCTGGCTTTTGGGTTCTTGGACCTGAACTGAGGTTCCTGTGCTTGTAAGGCAAACATTTTATTGACTGAGTCATCTCCCAGCACTGCTAGGATATTCCTGGAGAATGCTGTTTGTTTGAGGATCCAGAGAATGCACTGTGCTCTGCCCCGTTGCTGGTAGACTTGATGCTCTCGGCCTGCCTGTGGTTTTTCTCTGCCTCTCTCATCCACTCTGTATCTTCTCACTGAGAGAACACATCTCCCAAGGAAGCTTTTCCTCACCCTTGAACATAATCACACACTGAATGTGTGTGATCCTGACAGATCCGGACAGACAGCGGCTCAAACAGACAGACTCGAGCTTTGGAGACAGGCTGTCTGAGTTTAGGTTTTGCAGGTCAACAGTCTATGTGACCTTGAGGAAATGCCTTAACCTCTCTAAACCACATATGTGAAATGGAGTGACGGTAGTTACATGCACATTCTTATTGCCTGAGTGGTACTCTAGTTAACACATGTAACATGTTTGTGACAGTGACCAACACATGGCTGCCATTCTTCATATAACCAGCTTTGTATTTTACAGCCCACCCCTCACTGTTTTCCCAGGGGACCCTCCCACTGAGAGTCCGTGATTTCACATGAAATCATGAGCACCGTGGCTGACCCCAGACATGGAAGAAAAGTCCCCAAATGATTGCTTATATAGAGATGGAGAGCGCCTTCTCCTGCTTCTCCTCCTTCAGCTCCTCCCCTGTCCCTCCCCCTCCTGATCCTCTCTTCCTTTTTCTTCAGTCAGAATTAGGGCTTTAGGCATTCTAGGCAAGTGCACTATCACTGAGCCATATCCCCATCAGGGAAATGCAAATCAAAATTGCATTTGAATGTGTGGTGCCTCAGTTAGAGGGGCAATTGCTAAGAAAGGAAATGATGGTAATGCTGGCGAGAATGTGGGGGAAAAAGAGCCAGGGCGATGCAGTGGATGCATGTAACTGTTTACATGTTACTGTTACTGTAACATGTTTACATGTTACTGTTACAGTTACTGTGGAAATCAGTATAATGGTTCCTCAAAAACAAACAACAGTTGACTCCCCCCAAAAAAACCCCAGATGTATCTTTCTATCCTGCCAATTGCTCTTGGGTCTACACCTGTAAGGCTCCAAGTCTGCCTGCAGTAGAGACACCTGCCCAAAGCCAGGGAGCGGAACAAGCCTAGATGCCCACCATCTGATGAAGGGGTGAAGAAAATGCAGTACATATATACAAGGGACTTGTGTTCCGTCATAAAGAAAACTAAAATTATGGCATCTTCAGGGAAACAGATGGATCATTACATTAAGCAAAACAAGCTAGGTTCAGAAAGACAAGCCAGAATGTTTCTCTCATGTGTGAACTGTAAGCAAAAGACAGGGACACTCAGGGAGTCTATATGGGGAAGCAGGACCCTGCAGGGAGGGAGGGGGGTAAACATTGGTACCAGGATGTTAAACACAGTCAAAGTGCCTTATAAACATGTCTGCAAATATCTCTGTGAATCCAACTATAGCTTACAATCATCAAACACTAAATAAGGAAAGTTAAGGTCAGAGTTGGCTTCTCCGAGGCTGTGGTGCAAAGGTGCACTGTCCTCAGAGAACAGCTCAGGTGCAGACAGAAACCTCAGGTACTCCACATTGCTGCTCAAGTACGGCAATTAAGGGAAATGATTGCAGCCTAGAGAAAATTATTTTTACTATTTCTATTAAATATTAGTTAATGATGATTAATGATCCATGGCCCACAAGCTCTATGACACACACAGCTGGTGGGAGGAAATGTTCTGGACCACATTGGGCTCAGATCTGTTTGCTGTGGTGGGATGGAACAGCAGGGCTGCCCTTACGCCTACACCATCCTTAAACCCTCCCCTTCTCTATCACCAACCTTATCAGAGAAAAGGGAGAGAGAACTATGCTGTGATTGCCAAGAAGAGAATATTGGCATTGGCCTGTCACCTTCCTGTCCCTCCAGCTGGCTCAGGGTTGGTGACAGCGGCCCCTAGGGGAGGTATGGAGGAGTAGTCTACTCCTTCTGTCTCAGGTTAGGAACAACTCCACACACAGCCCAGGCCTCCTTCACCATCTCTCATGGATTTGAGGACCCATGTGTCTGTTTAGCTCTGCCTGGTTATGGCTTCAAAGACGGGGAAATGTGCTGCTTACAAACTAGATCCCCTATTGGTGATTCTGCTCCACACAAGACAGAACCTAACACTTGTCTAATGGGAAGCCTGTGCTGATGTTGGGACAGGATCCATCCAGGAGTGAGGGGGAGGAGAGAATGACTCTTCAGCTGCCCCCTTCCCATTTTCCTGTTCTGGGACAGTGACTCACCCTGTTTTACCCTAGAGATGTCACAGCGCTCCCATGGGAGTGTGTGTGTGTGTGTGTACGTCAAAAGACAACCTTGGATTGTGTGCCTTCTACTTTGCTTGAGACAGAGGCTGAGTCTTTTCTTCTTCACTGTTACATTGTACTCCAGGCTAGCCAAGCAGTAAGTTTCTGGAGAGTCCCCTGCCTCTACCTCCCGGCTCCCTGCAGAAGTACTGGGATTAGAGATACATTCTCCCATGCCCAGATTTGTGTAGGTTCTGGGGATCTGAATTCAGGTCCTTGAATATGTCCTGACAGCACTTCCCTTCATCCCACATCTCCCTAGTCCCATGCTTTGCTCTTCAAAACAATAAATCACCATTTCTTGAAGTTCTCTGCATCAGGAGTGAGTGTAAAGACATTTTGGATGTGTTAGTTTGTTTAACTTAGAAGGCAAACGTTGCCCGTTTTAAAGATGGGTGCACTGAGGTTTCATCGGGATGAAGTGACTGCATGAGCCTGAAGTACAGCCATTGCAGAGACTGCTTTTAGACCTGGTGTCCAGAATGCTTTTCTCATTGCCTCCTCCAAAGACATTCGAATCAGCCTTGTCAGTGTTTACTGCAAGTGTGCCAGGCTCTGTGGAGGGCTTGGGCTCAGAGTGAGATAAAATGCATGTTGCTGGAAGATCTGGGAGTGATAAAAACATGTTGGGAAGAAGCCCTGACTGAGACATGAAGGCTGTGGGGTGGCTGTGGCCAGATAAGCCATGAGGAGGCTCTGGGCGTGAGGAAAGGCTTGGAGGTGGAGAAAGTTTCCGGGACAGTGACTCATCCTGTTGTATCCTATAGATGTCACAGGGCCCCCATGGGTGTGTGTGCCTCATGGAGGGAGACACAAAATCTGTTTAATCAAGGCGTAAACACGATTGCCAAAGTCACATAAACTCAACTCTATTTAGGAGAGAAAAAAACACATGGTGTTCATCTTTCTGAGTCTGGCTTATGTTATGTAACATAACTCTCTCTCTCTCTCTCTCCACCCCCCCCCACTGTGGATGTGCATGATCATGAGGATGATATACACATATAAACACACACACACACACTGGTACACACAAACACAGGTGCACACATCACAGCCATGCTCTGAATGCTGACTCTTCTCAAACTCATATGCTGAAATGTCAGCAGCTAAAGTGGTGACATTTGAACATGGGGCCTTCTGAAGGTGACTTGATCATGATGGTGTGACCTTCATAGACATGATAGTGCCCTCATGAAGCAAACTCTGGATATACTGCTTGCTTCCTCCTTGTGAGGACACATTGGCTCCCCAAACACCCAAATCTGGCACTCAGACTTTGGGCTTCCCCCTCCAAACACAAGAGCACATTTATTTCTGTTGTCACAAAGTTATTTCTACTGTTTGCACAGTTTATTTTATGACTGGTGAGACATAACACACATACACACACACCTGCACATGCACCACACATACATATGTGTGAACATCCACACCATACACTCACATGTACACACACAAACACATACCACACACACCTACATGTGCATCACAAACACCCCCTTTACACCATCCATATTCCCACATACATGTACTACACACACTCTTACACCACACATATGTAACACACACACACACACACACACACACACACACTCCCATAGTTTTCCATTAGAATCAGGGAGAAGAGTTACAGGCAAACATTCATAGTGAGGAGGAACTAGTCTGAGGGGGGGGCAGGATGAAGAGGGGGATGATGGGAGCAGGCAGCAGTGACCTCTCTTCCTGCTTTCTGTGCGTGTGATCTTGGCTGGTGGCTACCAAGTCTCCTTCCTTCATGGATACGCCTCTCACTGTCCTCCCTGAAGGTATACAATTATTTGTGAGTTGTAAAACTTAATGAGAAGGGCTGAATGAACAGGACCCAGTTGTCAGGGCTGTGGTGCGATCTGAAGGGAGATTTCATGGCGTAGTTGGCTCAATCCTGGTGCACTCACCAGCTGTAAGGGGTGCTCTATGCCTGCCAGCTTCCTTTGCAACCTTGTCTGTTTGGTTAAGTCTGAAGGCAGGTGGTGGTGGTGTGAGACCGCAGTGATCCCCTTCTCGGTGTGTTCAAAAGAGTTGTCCACACACACTGAGGGCAAAGACACCCACAAAGCTAAGCTGACAGTGAGGATGAATCCTTGTGTCTGTCTCAAGGGATGTCCCTTTGCTTTAGTTTTGACACATCAATATGTTTGGAAAACAGTCAGAGGTAATGTAATGGGACTTCATAAATGAGAGGCTCAGTTAAATTAACCTCTCTCCCAGGGCATCAGGCAGGTGCAGGGAACCAATGTAATTAAAAAGATTGCGTCTCCTCACTCCCAACTTATCTTTGGGTAGAAAGCAGCTTCCAATACCATCAAATCAGAGGGATCCACTCAGATGAACACAGTAAGGTAATAAATCTGCCTCAGACATCCTTTCCCACAAGATCTCCCCTCTGCAGAGGGGGCTGGAGAACAGCCCAGTGCAGAAACAGCAGCTAGAGCAAGGATCACAAGCCATGAGATAGAGTTTCTCCCCGACCCTGGAGCTCATCAGTTTTGCTACACTGGCAGGCCAGTGAGCCTAGGAATCTTCTTGTCTTTGTCCCCCCAGCACTGAGGTTACAGTGAGCCTAGGAATCTTCTTGTCTTTGTCCCTCCAGCACTGGGGTTACATGCATTTTGGAGGCCAAGTCTTCACCTCATTCCTGGACAAAAGTCTCAGACACAGCAATTGACTGGAGTTGGCACTGGGCTGGTTTTCTCCAAGGCTAATCTGTAGGTGGCCCGGGCCAGCCTTTTCTGTTACCACGCCAGCAGCCTCCTCCTTTCCATGGCAGAAGGACCATTTTCATGGACCTGTGCAGAACTGACATTTCCTAACTTCCCTGATGGGGTCATCTCCCTCAAGTACTTGAGAAAACTCCAAGGACCTGTCAAAGCTGAGAGTGCTAACAGCCTTTCCCAACAATCCCTAACCCCCTGAGAAGAAGTCTCTACTTCTTCACTAAAGACATGGTCACTGAAAAATGCCCAGCTGTGCACCACCCAGCAATGTTCCAGTCAGCAACAGAGCTGTGTCAGGACAGTCGCACGGTAAACATGCATGCTGACATTTTATAATAGCATCATCTCCTGACATACACTCTCCAGTACATGTCTCCACCAGGGGAGTGACATGAGCTTGTTGTAGAATTCTGTTGCTTTTAAAGTTGGTTGTGGCCTCATGGCTATGTTCTGGCCAATGTAAAATAAGTGGAACTGAAGTTTTAACTTCTGTTAGATATCTTCAGGAAAAAGAAGTGCCTACTACTTCATCTGTACCTCTTTTCATGGACTAAAAGATACGTATGAGGGTAGGATCTAGAGAAACCATCTTTGATGATGAAAGAAAGCCAGAAGTTGAGGAGGTTGGCGCCTTGAGTTGGAAGGAGTCTGGGCCTTGATGGCTTGGGACTGACTTGTTGGCTCAGAACTGTCTAGACTGGCAGAGCACAGCAGCATACTGCTAGCATCCTTACAAGAGAGTTCTAGTTTTCCTTCCTATCAGAACAATCACCATAACACTGCTAACACCATCTGTAAAGGGGATCTTTGCTTTACTCTAAAATAAAATTCTGGAAACTTGTGGGGAGAAGTAACAAGTGCGCTGGAGCCTAGAGAAACAGAATCCTGGAACATTCAAGAGTAGCATTCTGGAGTGAGAACTGAGTCCCTACTGCACTGCTGCCTGTGTGGCTCTGGGCAAGTTGCTTGGCTCCAGCAAAGACCAATGCAAGGAATGCACACCGCTTCGCATGGTGTCAGGATGTGGTAGAATGCTCTCTGGAGATATCTGGAAAATTAAAGTTTTAGAATCCACTAGCAAGGTTCTAAGGTTCCCAAGATCGAGTGGTGTCTGGCCACCTGTACATTCAAAAACTTCTCCAGCTCTCTGTGGACTAGAGAATGACTAAATTAAAAGAGTCCAGTGGGAGGGCTTCCTATAAATCAATTCCCATTTATCTAGTATGCAGATCAGATGTGCCTGTCATGAATATTCATAGTCACATCTCTCTGACCAGTTGCTCTGACCCTGTAGTTCCATCTTGCTGTGATTTAAACGTTCGTTCAAAATTCAAACTCAAGGCTCGGTGGGATAGTACTGTATGAAGTGGTGGGGACATGAAGATGATTAAAATGGGATCGAAACCCTCTCTGTCCTTCTGTCTTCTGTCATGTCAGGGAGCTTGTCCTCTCTGGAGGGCACAGCAGGAGCATGACACCTTGGAAGGAGAAAGCAGCCCTCAGCAGAGAGCAATTTTGCCCTGCTAGCCCAGCTGTGAGAAATACGTTTCTATTGTTTACAAATTACCCTGTCTCTGATACTTTGTTACAGTGACCCCATCTCTGATACTTTGTTACAGTGACCCAATCTCTGATACTTTGTTACAGTGACCCAATCTCTGATACTTTGTTATAGTGACCCCGTCTCTGATACTTTGTTACAGTGACCCTGTCTCTGATACTTTGTTACAGCAGCAAGACATGTCCAGCCAAATCTTGTTCCCATTTTATGAGCTCTTTCTGTTCTCTCTTTCCACCCTCAAGCATCTTCTTGTTCTGCCTGCTCCAGGGATCCGGGGGAATTCTTTGCTTAGGTGCTGGCCTTGGTCCAATCTCTATGACAATGAACATTCACTGGATTTCTGGAGCACTTTCATCTTCAGGTCCGTAAGTTTTGGCTTTAGCTTCAGGTTGGTTTTATCATGAAGGGTACCACTACTGCCAACATTGAGTTCATTTCACAAAAGAGAACAGTGAGGTTCAGAGCAAACTGAGCCATGTTTGGTTCACTCCATCCTTCCTAATAACGTTTCTTGGGGGCTAAAAAGCCTTATCTCTGCTCAGGACACATCTGGGAGCCAGGAGCCAGGAACCAGGAGCCAGGACACAGCCAGTGGCAGGAGCTACTCAGGCCTGGCCACACCAGTTCTCATTTTGCACCAACCCAGCTCTAGGCTGGATCAAAGTGGCATCATTAGAGCCATCTTGGGAATCACAGAGGGAGATAGACTCAGGAGTTGCCTGGGAATTCCATGTTCTCATTGGCTCTTTTCTGTTTCATTTTTAGATGGGGTCAGAACAGCTTTAAGACAACACCAAGGCCATGTCATATGGAGATGAGAAACATCAAGGTGAAATGCTTCCATTAGGGAGGAAACTCTGTTCCATTTAGGAAAAAAAAATAGTGTTTCTCTTTGATATTATATAACTCTGGGAGGTAGTTGCTTAGCAACGGAGCCCAGTTGGCTGGGCTGGGAGTGGCTATTAACACTTCCCCCAAGTCAGTTGACATTGGGTCTCCTCAGAAGGCTACCAACCACCCTATTTCCATAACACTCATTCATGCCTTTCATTTGTCCCTACACTAGAGAACAGTCCTGGTCCCTTTGCCCTAAAACAGCAGCTCTTTCCTCCCAGGGAGGAGGGATGTGCAGCTAGCTCTCTGGAAAGACTCACTCCAGGTGTTTCCAGCCCCTAGGGAACTGTCAAGAACCCACTGGGCCTTATTATATCAGTGGAACAGAGCACCCAGAAAGCAACTGAAACCATGTGCATAGGTGGCTGTAAAGTGAATACCAGCAGAGATGAAGGAGCGTCCAGTATGTTCCCAGATCAAGGTTAAACAGTAAGAATCAACAGTGAAACAGGTTGCCCATACCCGTCCCCTATGTGCAGACCTTATGTTCCCATGGATGAATTGAAATGAACAGAGATGTATGGCATCAGGTATGGTGGTGCACATTCAGAAGGCTGAGGCAGGAGGATGATGGATTTGAGGTCAGCCTGGGTTACAGAGTGAGGCCCTTTCTCAACAAAAACAAAGCACAATGCATAAGTGATGTGAAGACTGCGTGAGCTGGACCAGTCTAATTACTGCAGCTGCTCTGTAAAAAATGAGTGTGATAGAGAGAGAGCCTTGGTGGATAGAGGGGTGTGCCCACATGTAAAGTTATCTCTGAGCATCTTGATTTGTTATTTTGAGGCAGGTTCTCACTATGAAGCTCAGGCTGGCCTGGAACTCACACATCTCCTGCTGCAGCTTCACAAGTGTTGGGATGACTCCATGCCTCTAGTGTACAGGCACTGCAGCCCTGAATGGCTGCAGATTCACATTCTCCACTTAGACCTGAGCCACTGGAGTCCTAGAGATGAATTCCTTCAGTCTCTCAAGTCTCACTCATCATGCTCACTAGCTGCCTGGTCCTGCAGTGATGAAGACACTCTTCCATACATTGCATCCATGAACAGGTCTGTTGGCTTGAACCTTGGCCCTGCCTCTTCTCCATGTCTGCACAGCTTCTGCTAAACTTCATGTCACTGCACTGTCAAAGATGGTCCTCTTTGATCCTCCACCAAGGAGTGGAAATGAACCTACAAAAAAAATGAGCTCAGTTCCACTCTGGTGTCTGCCGGAGCATCTTCACTGAACTTAAATTATCTCTGAGCTCATCCTGTAAGGCCCTGTGTGTTCTGGAACCTATCCAGAGTCTCCTATCCCAGTTACAAACACACCTGCACTTGTTCAGAAAGTGCCAGCAATGCAGCCTTGGTTCTCATGTCACCAGGACCAGCCCAGGGTCACTCAGTCTCCTCAGGGTCACTGCTTCCAGTGCTCTTAGTCCATGAGCCCCTCATCCTAGAGACTGATCTTTGAGGTCATTTCTTCAAGCCTCCAGTAATTCCACTCCAGCACCTGTGAGCATCTGGAAACACACACGTACACCACACATGCCACCACACACACCACATACACCACACATACCACACATCAATATGCCACACATGCCACACACACAACACACATACGTACCACATAACCACACATGCCACACACAACACACATACGTACCACATGACAAATGTACCACATAACCAATATGCCACACACATACACCATACATACACAACATATACACCACACATACCATATATACCACATATATCACACACACTACACACCAATACATTACACATGCCACACACCAATACACCACACACACAACATATATACCACACATGCTACATACATACACCACACACATGACACATACATCATATACACCACACTTGCCATATATACCACATACATCACACATACCACAACCAATACATTACACATGCCACACATACCACATACACATACCACACACATATACTACAAGCACCACACACATACACACACACCACATATACCACACATGCTACACACACCATACACACACATACACCACAAACACCGCACACACACCACACACCACATACACCACACATGCTACACACACCACACACACACACCTTACATACTCAATAAAATAAAAGAAATTTTTATAAAATGAAAAAGCATAGCGATAACAACAAAGAATGGCTGGAGGTTTCTGATGCTTCTGTATCCTGAACACAAGGTCAAATATTTACAAAGTTTAGATATAATTAAATCTTCATTACAAACCAATAGGGAAAGCTCTGGGGGAGGGTAGAAGGAAAGAGAGAGAGAGAGAGAGAGAGAGAGAGAGAGAGAGAGAGAGAGAGAAAGAAAGAGAGAGAGAGAGCGCTGGGGAGACCTAGGTCCCACAGCAGACTTGGGCAACTCTCCCCAGCCCCTTCCTACATCACAGCATGGGCAGCATCTCTCATGTGTTCAGTAGAAAGCCTGAGAGGGCATGGCTCTGTTCATCGTAGAAAAAAAAAGTAAAACAGGCAGAGTCTGTCATCTAACTAACATGGAGAAGACAGAGGGTGCACAGAAATAACTCGGTCCACTGAGTCACTCCTGACCGTGCCTGGGAGGCCTGGGGACATGTGGGGATGTTCTGCAGCATGCGCCTCCTCCATGTCTTTATGTCCAACACCAACTGTCTTTTAAATGTACCAATGGAGGGAGCTGGCACCAAGTGGTTCTGGAAGCTGAGGGGACTTAGGTTGTGTTAAAGTAAAGCCCCTTGAGCCGCCCCTGTGTCTTGGGAGCTTAGGATGTGATAAACATTGAAGAAAGGTCTTCCATGCATCTGCATCTCACACAAAACCCCTCCATATGGGAACCATGTGGGCGGATTGATTGATTTCTTTTAACTATGTGGTCTTCTTATGTAGTCAAGACAGGTTCCAGGCTTGTCATGAACTTGAAGTCTTCCTTTCCCAACCTCCTGAAGAGGAATTGCTGACTGCCATGCATCACCACGACCTGTGGGGCTCTTTCTTGTCATTTTTCCAAGGGAGGACTGAGATGTGGCTGCCCAAGTTTCACACCTTGATTGGTGGGGTTAGGATACATACGGAGGAAGATCAAGGTTGAGAGTGTAAACTCTTACCAAATGGGTTGATGTCCTCCCAAGTCCCCAGCCCCCTCCTCTGTCAGACCCTATGACACACTAGTCCAATGGTCAAGTCACCATAGGTCCCACAGAGCAGATCATCATGGCAGGATGTGTAACTTAGCAGATCACAGATGGCTAGCCCGCCAGTGCATGGGTGTAGTAGTAAGTTTCTGGCCCGTACTTTTTCAGGCGTAGCTAGCCCTGAGATTCAGACCCACTGCCACTTAGCACCAAATAATCACACAAAGGCTTATATTAACTTTATGCTGATTGACCTAGGGCCCAGGCATATAACTTGCTAAATCCTTCATGTTAACTCAATCCATGATTCTTATTTTGTTCAGCCACTTGGCTTGGTACCTTTTCTCAGCAGCATTTCAACTTCTTTCCTCTGCATTCCTGGCATCTCTCCTCTGCTCTTTCTGTTCCCAGTCTGGTAGCTCCACCCACACTTCCTGTCTGCCTTCATTCAATCAGCATTTTTATTAACCTGGTAGGTGGGACAATTATTTACAATGTAACAACATAATTCCACTATACTCTGGGCTCCTACTTTCTGAATTCAGGGAAGTGGGCAGAGTCAGTTCTCACAGATGCCTGAAGACAGTGGCCTGAGACAAATGCCATTAGCTTTTTGCCCAGAGAACAACAGGCCAAACCAGGCTCCTAGCAGAACATAGGCTTCTGAGGACCTTGGTTTTGCTGTCTGTGAGACAGGGTTAGTTCATCCCCACTGTCCCAAGATGTTTGCAATTCCAATGACAATTTTTCTTATGCTTCTTTACTGAGCTGAGATCTTCAACCCCCATTCATTCAATTCCCATAACTTCTGGACATTCTTTGGGATTTAGCTTCTCCAGGAAGCATTCCTTAGCCCATTCGTATGTCAGGCTTCTGTGGCTTAACTCAACCACAGGACACAGCGCTTTCTGTGAAAATTTTTTGTGTTTACATCTAACCTTCCCATACCAGCCTCTAGGTTTGGGGGTTCTGCCCTTGTCAAGAACCAGCACCCTTCCACAACACCAGGTAAAACTCAATACTGCTCAGCGTACAGTAGGCACTGATGGAATCATATGAGGGATATTGGGGGGATTTGATCCAAACAGCCACAGGGAATTGGGTGGAGCTGAAACGCTGGTGTACCCAAACTACGTAATGTCAAGAAACAAGGAAACAGTGGGGAGATGGCTTTTCAGAGACATAACATACAGGACAGGTCTGCACAGGGCTTGGGAAGGGCACAGGTTGGGGTGGGTCAACTGTGGTTTCCTACACATCCCCAAATGGCCGAGAATATATTACACAGAAAGCAAATGGCCAGATGGAATCCTTTGTGAGCTCATGCACATCAGCTATTTTAAACAATATGGTGGACATGAGGCAAGGTGCAGTTCAGGAGACACATTTGCTCCATGACTAGGGTGGTTTACTGTCCCTATCTGAGCATGTGGAGCTGAGAGGGGACCTCTGAGCATCACTTCCCCAGGGGCTACACACCTATGTTTTTGAGGCAGGGTCTCTCACTGGTCAGTGAGTCCCAGAGATCCATCTCTCTTCCTTTCCCAGTGATGGGCTTTTTCATGTGGGTTCTGGGAATCAAACTCATGTCTTCCTGCTCTCGAGGCAAACACTCTACCAGCTGAGCCACCGACTTAGTCCCTGCTTTTTGATTCTTGATACAGTCTGTATGTAGCCCAGGCTGGCCTCAAACTCACCGTGTAGCTAAAGATGACAGTGGACTACTCATCCTCAGTATTCATCCTACTACCTACCAGTGTGGAGACAAAGGAGGGCACCACCTCACCCTCTATCTCTTAGTAAGGAAGGCAGCCCAGGGCATTTGCCAGCTCAGGTATATTCCACAGGGCTGAGTTTGTGACATGTGGTTTTTGTGTAGACAGAGTGGCTGCTCAGCCCTGGAGCATTCTCTCATCTTTCCATGCATGAGCACACACACACACAGACACACACACACACATACACACACACATATACACAGACACACACACAGACACGCACATACAGATACACACAGACACCACACCACATACATACCACACACACCACACACACACCACACTCACACCACACACACCATACACACACAACATACAACACACACACCACACCACACACACACCACACCACATACACACACACCACACCACATATACACACCATACATACACATACACCACATACACCACACACACCATACACATACAACACATACACCATACCACACCACATACACACACACATATACACACACACCACATATACACCACACACACACACACACAACAACAACAATTGCCTGTGCCACTGTTCACAATCCCCTGCTGCCACAAAAGCAATTGCTTTTATTATCTCCAATCTTTCAGCATTTCTTCAAAACTTTTTATATGGGGGTGGGGGAATCATCTGTTCTTGATGTGATCACGGGAAATAAATCTGCAATTTCACTTTTCAGCGAGTCATTAGCACACTCCTGAAAGGATGGGATTTATAGGGAGGCTTGAGTTTATTGTTTCTGTTAGGGACAGGGTGACCAGAGGGCAGTGCTGAGGAGGCTAGCGCCCTGTTGTTCCCACCTGCACTGACTTGGGTGCCCAGGCAGCTACTCTGCCTCATCTCCCCCCTCCGCTCAGCGAGAACCTGGGAATTACAGGCAGAACAGCTTGGGAAACTGGCCCATTTTACCCATTAGGCCCTGAGGCCTACAAGCTCTTCAAGAGCCCACGAAAACACCTGAGAGCTGCCAACATTATATTGGCTCAAAAAAAGGCAAAAATAAAAACTGCAAAATTAATAAAGGCTTAAATAAAATGTTTCTAAAACACTCCATTATGACAACTTTGGTATTTTTTTTAATTTAGTGTTCATAAAAGTTTCATTATGTTTGGAAAGGGTTGATGGGCTGCAGTCTCATTTTATAAGGATTCCAGAGGATGTGTGTTGACTTTGAAGAAATTACAGGAAAATATAAAATGGAAGCATACCTACTAATGGAATAATTTCAAAGTCATTATTGCAAGCTTCTTTTATAATGTCACAATAAAGAGGATTTCAATTTGTGTGTTGTGCAGCAAGCAGGAGACTTTAACGTGACCCTTTTTGGGGCCAGCGAGGTCTTTAAATGGTCTTGCATGAGAAGGACTGGTGTGCAATAGTGGAGGAGTGGAAAAATCACGAATTCATTAACACATGGGTGAGTGGAGAGGCAACTGTGAATGGAAAGCTGGAAAGCTGGGTAAGCCTGGGAGTATGTTGATGAGCCAATAAATGGATGGATAGAGAGATAGATGGATTTTAGGGAAGACAAAAATGGTCCTCTGGGTTAAAGGATAGTGTTGCCAGGCTTGACCCCCTGTGTTTGATCCCCAGGAGCCATGTGGGGGAAGGAGAGTGTTGACTCCCCCAAACGGTCCTCTGACCTCCACATGTACCCACACAAACCAATAAATGTAAGAGAAGAGACTTGCAAGGGGTAATAAATCAATGACACGATGACTGGATGGGCGGATGGTTAGACAGAGGGGTGAACACAAGGAGAGAGGGTGGAAGGAGGAAAGAGGGATAGAGAGACAGACTTATTAATGGATGGACTGATAAATGGATGGACAGGTGATGGGTGAATAGATGGACAGATTAATGCATGTATGGAGGGAAAATGGATGATATAAGGGTGATGGTAGGGAGAGAGAGTGATGGGCAGACAAGTGGACAGACAGATCACTGGAAGGACATATGGACTGGGTGGTGAGGTGACTTTCTCAGGGTCATGAAGTGAGTTGGGGCTGTCCCTGATTCCTTACAATTTGTCCTCAGGAGAAGCCTTAGCACTCCATGGTCTCCTCAAGCTCAAGGATGGGAGTGTCTTAGAGATACTAACAGGTGCAGGAACTGAGGCATGGAGCATGGAAGGGCTTGGCCGATGGCAGGCTGTCTTCACTGTCACTAGGTCATGGCTTCACAGTTGCTTCTTAGCAAGTCCCAGCTTGAGCTAATTGCTCAGACACTTGGCCCTGAAATGGGAGCATGCTTCATAATCAATAGCAGCTTCTGCTATGAACTCAGTATCCCCCTTCCCCCCTTAATATCTAGAAGGCAGGGTGGTCTCAGGGCTGGGCTCACATCACTTTTTTTTTTTTGTCAGTGAGGTGTTTCTGCCTAACTCACGCACATCACTTCAGTCCTGAATGCCTGGGATGCTGATGTTTGAGATGTGTGAGGAGAAAAGAGAAATTCTTAGTCTCCTGACATCCCTGGCTTTCCCTGGTGATGCTTTCCCATTCTCTGTCTTTTTCTCTCAGTCCACATGCTGGGAACCCAGATTCCTACACACTGGCCACAGTGGATTATTCAACAATGAGCCCACTGCCCCTATCACTGTATGGAGCACCTGGGCCCCTCCACTGACTAGTGAAACACACACTGTTATAAAACCCCCATTCATTATGAGGTAACTGAGGCACCAAGAAGACATTAAACAATGTTTCTGTGATTCTACTGAATAAGGAGGGATTTGAACTCAGGGAGCCTGAGCATTCATAACCCTGAAATAACTTATGTTTTGGACTTGGACTTGGGCTATACAAAAAAAATCTTCCCAAAACACAGTTGTCTGGAAAATAAACTTGGTTCTATCAGGTGCTCAAGCCCCAGCTTCCCACTAGCCAGCCAAGGAGCACCTGACTGATGGACCTGTAACTCTGAGCACTGGGCAACCTGCTTTTCTGGGAATGTACTTCCCTGTGACCTTGGCTCTGCTGAAATGATGCTGTGCTCATTCCAAATGGGGAGGCCACGGTGAAACGCTGCAGCTGGAATCTATAGGCAGGTAAGAATACTCATGTTCGGATGGAGACTATGTAGAGAATAAATACTTTCATGTACCCAGAAAGGTTGTGACAAATGGCTGGAGAACTGGAGGGTCTGGGCTGAAAAAAACATCGATTTCATTTTGTGTGATTTTTCTAAATTAATATGTGTTATTTGTGGGAGTGTTTGTGTGTGAGTGCACATTCATGTGATGAGGTTGGGGGTCACAATGTGATTCTTCTTTGGACATACCTATTTTGGTTTTGAGGCAGGGACTCTCACTGGAGACCAGGGCTTTCTGGGATTAGAAACAGATGCCCTAATTCCCTGATTTCACGGAGGTTCTGAGCATCACACTTAGATCCTCAGGTTTACGTAGAATAAGCACTTTATCTACAGAGCCATCTCGGCCATTTGAATGCTCTCTTTGTATATATGTTATCTATGACATCAGGGCAAAGTAATTTAAGAAAAGTGGCAATTTAGGAGCTGGGTTTCACACCTGTAAAACCCGTGTTTGGAGCCTGAGGCAGGGGGTTCCTGAGTGTGAGGCTAACCTAGGCTATATACTGAGTTCAAGACTATTCTGGACTACATGGTGAGATCCTGTCTTGCTTCCCCTCCCCCACCGGCGCTCTGGGAGAAAGTATGTGTAGTGTTCTGGATTTCTGAGTTAGAGCAACACAGATGTGAACCTAGCTGTGAGACCCCCACAAAGGACTTCATACCCCCATGTGGTTTCCTCATCTGTGACCCAGCAGCACATGCCTCACTGCATGCAGCAGGAAGGACATTTAATTTCTTCTGTGAGGGACATGTAGCAGGCACTTTATTAATGATCTCTAAGCAAGTTGATGGATTCCACCCCTGCCTCGGTTTCCATATCTGTAAACTGTGGATTCTTACAGAAGTCCCTTTGGGGTTTATGAGGTTTCTGGGTAGACTACCAAGGTAATAAATGAAAATAGAGGCCTATTCTAAAAGCCAAACACAGCTTAAGTGTAGGCAGTATCACATCTGTTAGTACTAAAGCAATTGGAGCCATTCTGTTATTAATACTTACAGCTGGTATTAATCCTTGTTATGACGACCTGCCATGATTATAGCTGCTGACTCTGTAAATGAATACTAATACCATTCCTTAGATCCTGCAATGTCTCACAGTGCCCTCTTGGGTTAAGACAGAGAAGGCTTGAAATAAGCCCTGGGGATTGTGGCATTTCTGTGGAATCCTCTGCATTTCAAAAACAAACAAGGCAAGAGCTCTCTGTATAAACAGACACAGATAAACCTACAGCCCAGCACAGGGAGGGGGTTATTAAGCACTGCACAGCATGACACCTGCCTAGCCCACAGCCCACAGAGACAGCTCTGATCACCACCAGGAAGGGAAAAGATGGCCATGGGGGGGGGGTCTCTGCCACACCCCTTTAAGACTCAGTCTTCTTTCTTTAAACCTAAGTTGGCCCCAGGGACTTGATTTGCTTTCAAGAGAGCAGTGTGCACATTTCAGCACTGCCCACAACATAGACAATAACCCCCTTAGAATGGGGCCACACAGAAGCCCGTGCCAGGACAGCGCATATAGGAGGGGAACCCCACTTGCAGGCACAGGTGATCAGTATTATCAGTGGTAACCCCCAAAGAACTTCCAGCACATAGAAATCTCTGGATGCTTCTGTCTCTGCTCAGTACCCCAGGTAGCAAAACAGCTTCCCTGCTGAGTCCAACCAGATCCCACACACATGACATTAAGCTCTGGGATTGTGTAGCGGATTTGACAATGCTATGGCAGGCTATAGCACTGGGAAGGCTCCCTGGAAGAGGAGACATTTGAGCAGCACAGAGGATGTGTGCCACGCCTACACAAAGGACTCCAGCTGTCAGCCGCAGGTCCATTCCTCTTCTCATGATGCTACCAGGGATCCAGAGAAGATCCCTGTGAATGACTGGCATTCCAAGCTTTCTCTCATCCGGATAATCGCGTATTGTCTATAGGGATCAGCCTGGCGTCACTGTTTTAAATCAAAATGACAGGTCCTCCAAATTGGTTTAGGTTGTTCGTGCATTTATAAAAATGTCTTTTGCCAGAACAAGCTCGCTACGTCTAATTTCTGCCCCAAGCACATTTTTATAGTTAAGCTGTACTGTAAATGTCATTTAATTTACCCAGGAACGTTGGGCAGACAGTAAATGGTGGCATACACTGGATTCTTTTTTGTCTGGTCTGATCAGGATTCAATAGGAGGGACTGTGAATTAATCATTGTAGGCTCCAAATGGCAGTCATTTTAGTCCCTTTTCTTGATGTTAAGGAAAGAATAAAGAAAGGTTTTGAAGTGTCTGGCAGGTGGAAGGTGGGGTGGGCAAAGGTGAACTAGAAGTATCAGTCAGGTGGGAACCCTAGGCTTCTGGCATTCTCTGGCTACTGGAGAGAATCTGCACCCAGAGAGCATGCTAGGGGCAGGCAATGTCCCTGACCCTAGCTAGGTCGAGAAGCACCCAGTGGGCTGCCTTGGGGGAGCAGGTCGCAATGGCAACTGCCACATCCTCTCATTAAGGGGCTCGTGAGGGTGAGGGACTCAGTCCATCTCTTTAATGTTTCTGCTTCATAATATGATTTTCAATTCAAACAGGCCCCCCCAGCTTGGGAACAAAGCTAAAAAGATCCCCTTCTATTTCCTGTTCCCCATGGTCCCATGGGGTCCTGCCTCTTCCACTTCAAAGATTCTCTGTCTGGCTGAACATTGTGAACTTCCAGGACCCTGTGTCAAGTCCAGTGTGGAGGAAGACACGGCACAGTGGCTCGTTCAGCATGTAGGTGGCTCGTTCAGCATGTAGGTGGCTTTTCCCAACCAAAATTGAAGCAACTTAAGAGGGAGATGGATTTATTCTGGCTCGTAGTTTTGGGTACAGTCTGTGGTGACATAGAAGGCATGAGTGGGGAGCCTGAGGCGGCTGCTTATATTACATCCTTAGTCAGGAAGGAGAGAGCAGACAAGATGAGGGGCTGGTTCTAACACAACTGCTTCTTCTGCTGATGCTCCACTTCCTAAAGGTCCCATGATCTCCCAGACAGTTCCAGGGGCTGGGAGAAAGCCTTCAAACATGTGCACCATAGGAGACATTTCACATTCAAATCACAGCCCATTAGCAAGCACATCCCTTCCCATATCTAGCATCTGAGAACCCACCATAACCATTCGGAGTCTGTACCCTCCATATGGCCCCAGTGATTTCTGAGTTTCCTGGTGTGTGTGTGTGTGTGTGTGTGTGTGTGTGTGTGTGTAAGCCTGGGGTTGGTGTTAAGGTCTTCTTTGATTGCTATCTACCATGCTCACTGAGGAAGGGTCTCTCAACTTCGCAACGGAACCCAGAGTTCCCAATTTCACTAGTTGACCTCACCAGCTTGCTCAACGGCCTCACCTCTGCCTTTACTGCCCTGAAACTTATGCAGGCTCTAGGGACTCAGACTAGTCCCTATTCTGGGGCAGACAGCACATTACCCTCTGAGGCATCTCTCATCCAAGAACAACTTTCTGTTTAGTGTCTCCTCTGAACTTTGCTGCCCTCTTCTTGGGGACTCAGCCACACTGGCATTACACTATTTATTCAAATGCTTTACACTCTGGGCAGTTTGCTCAGGGAGGGCAGAAAAGAGGCTAGAATGTCCACCTACCCCAGCTGCAGCCAGCCCCCTACAAGCAAAGGAGCAGAAAAGCAGGTTGATGGCAGCAATAACTCATGTCCACCATGCTGTCCCTGGAGCACCACAGACCTGTACCTGGCACACAGGAGGCCAGAGTGTGATTGATCACACACTTCACGTGCCACATTTCTCTGGCCCATTAAAAGAGTTAAGTGGATTTACCAGGAAGATGAACCATAAGAGTATGGCTGCCAATGAGGGGGAATGTGGTGGACTTAGAGGAGAGTCTACCCCCATTTATGTCTCTGCGATGAAGCAAACCCTTGTAGAGTCACAGAGGCGGGACTCACACCAGGGGCCGTGTGAGCTGCACTCTTCAGGTAGCTGTACAGTGAGGATACAGTGTCTGGCTCAGAAATCAGGTGAGTGGGAGAGTAAATATAAATTCAATGACTCCAGGGAAAGGCTCACAGCAGGAATGGGCTAGCGACCAGCAGTCCAGGCAAGAGTGCCTGGGAAATGGCTTAGTCAGGGAAGCCACTCAACAGTCACAAGGACCGGAGTTTGGGTCCCCCATACCTACATAAAAAGCTGGGTGTAGAGACAGACACATGTCTGAAATCCCAGAACTGAGGAGACAGAGACACTGTGATGCTGGAGCTAACTGGCCAGCTGAACCAGTGAGCTCCAGATTCATTGGGAGACGCTGCCTCAAACAATATGGTAGCAAACAATGACAGAAGACACCAGGGTAAACCTCTGGCCTCCACAAACATGCACGCATGAACACATACACACATACACACACACACACACACACACACACACACACACACACACACAGAGGCAAGGTTGACCAATGCATTAGAAAGGCCCAGTAGCCAGTGTGAGAAGCTCAGTTTTGGTTTCCAGGAAGTAGACATGGGGCTGCCCTAGGCTTCTGGGTCTTGCAAATATCCTACATGATTTCTTCTGCTCATCTAACACAGCCTTAGAGATGGGAACATGAAGGCCCAGAGAAGGACAGCAACATTCCCAAGGTCGCAGAGCTGACCCTGACATTTCTATGTGGTCTGTTATCATGTCCACACATACCTGCCCCTTCTCCAACATTCTAGGAACATACTGGTAAACACCCCATTATGCAAATGCTGGATGATCTGCCTTCTGGAAGGATCCAATCCAGTTCATGAAGTATTACTGAATACTGATTGAATGAGTGAGTGGACTCTGAATGAACAGTGGGTGGATTTGAGAGAGTCAAAGCTCCCGGAGGGTGGGTATTGCTCTCTCTTGCCCCCATGGCCAGAGCAGAGCCCAGGAAGGGGTCATATGAATGATGTGCCTCCTGGCAAAGAGATACTCAAATACTGTGAATGGGGCAGGCCCATTAGCTAACCATAGCAGAGATAGCTTCTAGGTGAAATAGAAACATGGCAGGCAGCGTGAGTGGGGAGCCATCTGAGATGGGATCCAAGAAGGGTATGCTGAGTCTACAGGGAAATTCTGTACCTCATTCCCATCACATACAACAGAGCGGTAAAGGACAGAGCTGGTAATGTGTGAGCACCATTTGAGGCCATCCTGTAAGACACCATGCCTGTATCACAGAGCAAAGGACCAAAGGGCTGTTGTGTTGTGGAGCCTCTCAGGTTCCTTATCTGAACAGTAGGCTTCATTCTCCCCAGCACTGGCTCTGCAGTTTTGTTTGTGAACACTGAGCGCATTAGTGGAACTCTCCACCATGCATCAGGAATGGCTCTTATTGCTATTTACCATAAACCTCCCCAGGACCTGGAGTAATTAATTTGTTTGGGAACAAATCTCATTAACCAACTGTCCAAGTTAATACTTTACGAGACACGCTTGGCTGCGTCTCTGGACCCCTCAGTAGAACACCAGGTTGTGTTTTCCCAGGCATAGCACAGAATGGAACGTCAGCACATTACCGCGACTACCAAAGTCAGGTGCATGCAGAGCAAGCTCCTCTTCTGCCCTGGTGGATTCTGGGATGGGTGCTGAAGGCTCTCTGGGAATGATGTATTTATTTGTTTCATTAAAAAGCATCAACTAGGTATTACTTTTGGCAGAGGAGGGCAAGCCTGGGCTAACTTGTTTGGTTATGGAGAGTAACCTTGGAGTTCATGCAGCCCCAGCACTGGCTTTCTGGAGGGTCCTGGCTCTTATCTTTCAGTAGGACTGGTCCATAAGGGACAGCAGGGGTGAGGAGCACTGGAGTCTCTCCTGAGTTCAAAGCACAGATACAGTTATACTTCTTGTTTGTGTATTACTGTGCCCCTCACACCTACTAAGCATTCAGCACAAGTGGAATGTGCTGAGGCAGACAGTAGGTCTTCAAGAGTGGATGGATCCTGACTTCTCTATAAATTGCACCTCCATCACCACAGGTACTAATAATTAAATCCAAGTCTGTACATGACATGGTACTAGGGATTCTAGAACACTCCAGTAGTTTCTCTGGAGACAGGAGGGGTTGAGAGAAGACCCTACCCTCTTTGACCCCCTTGTTCAGAGGCCGCCCCACAGTATCCTTATGTACACAAGTGCCCTGAACACAGGGGCTCAGGCTCAGGGAGGTCCCAGGGTCTCTACTTTATCTCCAGGATTCTGTGGCTGGACTAAGCTGATCTTGGCTTGTAAATCACCAGCCATAGAATGAGGAGTGCACCCACCTGTGTCTGTGCCTTTGCTTGGAGCCTTGGTTTTATTAAAGAAGATAGTAAAATACCTTAAATTGGGAAGCAGAGCATAGATTCAGGGTCGTAAAGCCACGCCGCTCTCCAGCTCATCACAAAATGTTTTATCTACTGAGAATCATAAAGGTGCAGATTCTGTCCCTGGCAGTTATTATACACAGAGACACCATTGCTATCTCAAAATTCCAGGAAAGGCCACACTTTCATCCCCACCCAGTAGCCAGCTAGATAAGTCATGAATGGACTTGCAAGCCACACAGGTGGGTGGGAAGTGCCTGGTTGCTTCCCTAACACATGCTGTTTCTACAAAGGTGGGGCACCTGCTGATGCCCTGACTTTGTGAGGAAACCAGTGCTTCTCTTTGTGTGTAAAAACTACTTATTCAGGGAGGTGGATGAAGTTCTCACTGAGTTTAGATGCCCAGCACTCAGGCAACCTATGTTAAAACTATCAGTATATGCTGGCATCCTTAGCTCTGGGGCACGAGGGGATGGTGTCTTATTAGCCAGCTAGTATATTCAAATGGTGAATACTAGGCTCAGTGAGAGACCCTGTCTCAAAAAATAAGGTGAGAAGTGATAGAAGAAGATATGCATACTCAAAGTCAACCTCTGATCTCCAGATGTACCCAGGTGAGTGCACACACTCACGTGCATGCACCCATGACCTCTCCAACACAGCTTCTGCGTACTAACTCAGGTGACACATGCCTTTTGGTTCTGGCCGTATCCCATCTCTCCAGAGCTTTCATTATATAGGAAGTACAGTAGTGAGAACTGGGGACTGAGAGAAACAAGACTCTGTCCCTGCCTTGGAGGCTCATCGGACCCGGGAAGGAAGCCAGGCTACCCCTGATGGCCTGAGAAGAGTGATGCATTCACCTGCTACAGGGTCCTACTGTGTGTATGTACACACTTAGGCTCCGAACTATTCAGCTTGTGAGTCCCCCCCTTGCAAGCATACACTGTGGGACACTGTCATTTCCATTCCATGGTTGAAGAGGCGGGGCATAGAGAATAGCAGGGACCTGCTTCCATGTTTGTGCCTTTGACATTTGTATCGGTGAGAGAGATCCTGGACTCTCCTTAAAAACAATATGAAAGTTACAAAAAGAGAGAAAGACTGAAAACAAAAAGCTCTGTCTTTAACCCCCGATTGAAGCAAACATATGCAAATTAGCCTCAGCATATCATTTTTATTTATGCCATAAATTAGGCAAATTCCCCCTCCTGAAGCTCTGGAAAATGAGGCTTGATTCCACATATTTTGCATTAATTTCCAAGGCAGTTGGCCCCAAATTAGCTTTACAACTTGCTAAACCTGCTTTAAAAGGGGTGCAGAAAGTAGAGGGCTGTTCAGAAACCTTCAGGGAATGAGATGTTGCCCGTGGGGGGGGTATGTTTGAAGATTAATGTAGGCGTGTGGTGCACTTCCACAGATGCATAGGTTGTACCCTGATTAATTTCAGGTTGTTGTTTGCATGTAGTACAGTATGAAAGACTCCTTGTGGGGCTGTGCATGGAGGTGATCCTGGACATCCCCTCTGGACCACACAGTGAGAATCTCCTTTTACAGATGGAGAGTGAGGCTGGAGCAGAGTGAGTGACAGACTCACCATTCAGGTCAGAGCTCAGTCATTTTGGTTCCAGAGTGCTTCCTTTTCCAGGTTCTCTCCCTCACACCAGGAGAGCTCTGAGGACCTAGTCAGTGAACCTGTGCCAGCCCGGAGGCTTGCATTTGTAAAGCACAGCTGGCCATCATGCAACTCCCTGGACACTGAACTGAATCCACTATGTTCCAGAATTTTGTCCAAGGCTGGGACACCTCACTTATGCCCTAGTCAACCTCTTCAGCTCTCCACAAGGCTTCCTTTGGGTTTTTTCATCAGCAGCTCTCCAAGATCCATGAAGGGAGCAAGGAAGCCCCACAAGGAACCTTGGCTATGGTTGGGTCTCCCAGAACCCCTGTGTTTCTGCCCAAGTGACTCAGACCATCTGCGTAGATGATCCTATTCCCAGGAACAAGACTCTATAAGGGTGTCTCAGGGATGCAGGTGCCAGCTCAGCATGAAGGTTCACGGCTCAGTGCTGGCTTCCTGTCTAGCTTCCCCATGCTGTCCTGTTCCTAATGCCTTTGGCTGGCTTCGTGGCCTCTGATGCCACAGAGCTCTCATTGCTGTGTCTTCCCAGCTCAGAAGACACACATTTGAGACAAGCAAGGATTCTGCTCTTCACTTTCTCTTCCTCCCCACATCCCTCCCTTCCTTTCTCCACAGGTTCTAGATATGTATCTGAGGTTGGCATACAAGTCACTATGTTTGCCCGTGTTGGTGATCTCCTGTCTCAGCCTCTCAAGTGCTGGGGTTATGGGCTTATATCGCTGAATCTAGCCTGCTCCCTGGGGTCTCTTTAGAATGGGAGTCAGAGCCAGGGTTACGGCTTGGACTGTAGCTCTGTGGTCCCTCCAGCAGGACTTTGAGGTGCGGTTCCCTATGGCTGGCTCTTTCTTGAATAAAAATAAGAGTATGAGAGAGAGCAGAAGAAAGTGAGGATCCTAGAAATTTGCCTCAAGAGGTGGACATTGCAGACCTTGGGAAGGCTGTTGGAATTCTATCCACCCAGGCATGTTGTCACTAGGGTGGGGCAAGGCAGAGACTGCCACTATAGGCAAGGTCCATGCCAGCTCAGGATGTTATATACATCTACCAAGCAACAGATTTAAAACCTAGCCTCTGACTCTGAAACTTGATGTTTATTAATGTCTTTGCTTTCCCATGGTTCAGCTGCTTGAGACTTAAGAGAAGACAGATTCCCAAGGCCACCTGTAGGGCATCCACAGAGTTTGTAATTAGTAATGAGCTCAGTTACAGGAACAACCATATCCAGCACTTCTTTTGGAAAGAAAGATGGTTTCCGGAGGACCCACCAGAGCACCAATTATCATTAGACAGCATTTGCACAAAGTGGAGTCTTCTCTTGTTACGGCGTGTATTTCCTCCCTGGTGTTTTCATTTCCCTCTGTTCCTCCTGTCATTGTAGACATCTTCAGCGATTTCACATTTGTTGCCTCATTGATTTTCCTCACAGCCATCCTACGAGGGAGGACCCCGTCACAGCCATCCTACGAGGGAGGACCCCGTTATCGTCCTCCTTTAAGATGAAGCTGCCCAAGATCACACAGATCTGAGAGGTTCAATTCCACGTCACCATAGAGAAGATTGAAATAACTTAGACAAATGGTCTGTGCGCTCACACTGGGGCTGATCCAGGCTGAAGGGTGTTTGGATGCTTAATGTTCAAGTCCCTGGAAGGGGACATTGTCTAGGAAAGGGAGGAATGCCATCAAATGATGAGTGAGTTAGCCATAATTGAAGGATGAAGTGGGGGAGGGCACAGAGCCATAGGGCTGGCATGCGAGGAGAAGAGAAGCGATAGGCAGCTTCTGCATGAGAGACCAGCCTGGGCTACAGAGAGAAATTTCAGGACAGCCTGATCTACACAGATTAATTGTGTCTTGATAAAAAAAAAAATCTTCAAGGTCAGAGAATGGTGTTTGTCTTTTGTGTGTGTGTGTGTGTGTGTGTGTGTGTGTGTGTGTGTGTGTGTGTGTGTAATGGGGTCAAAGTAGGTTCAGGGCACTAGAGCAAACAGCTCCAGGCCATAGTCTGAGTCCACTGGGAATTTTATCAGAGGTTGTCCTAGAGTGACGGTTGGGGTTGTGGGGACAGCCTGAGCTAAAGCAGAACATTGCCTCATAGAGGAGCCATCTCACAGGCCTGAGCAAAGTTGAGGTAAGAACTGCCAGTGTGGAGTCCTGCCAGAGGGGCATGCTCTCCAGCCTGCCTCACCATCTAGAACAAAGCTGGGCTTTAGGATTTAAAGACCTGGGTTTGAATCCTGCCTCGGTCACACCTTGTCCAGGAGAACCTGTCTTGGGGTTTCTGTTGCTGTGGTGAAACATCATGACCAAAATCTACTCAGGGAGAAAAGGGTTAATCCAGTCTATATTGTAGTTCTTCACCAGAGGCTGTGAGAGGGGATTCAAGGAAGGCTGGAAGCTGGAGGCAGGAGCTGAAGCAGAGGCCATGGAGGGTGCTGCTCACCGGCTTGCTCAGCCTGCTTTGACAGAACCCAGGACCACCAGCCCAGGGATGGCACCAATTCCAAATCAATCACCACTCAATAAAATGTACCACAGGCTTGACCACATTCCAATCTTGTGGGAGCATTTTCTCAACTGGTCTCCTCTTTGCAAATAACTTTAACTTATGTCAAGCTGATATCAGATTAGCCATCACAGATCCTGAATAAGGACTTCGGTATTCCTCAGACTCAGTTTCTCCTTCTATAAAAACCCATCTAGTGATGTCATCTGAGAGACTTGGACAGGATCAGAAGGGAGAATCCAGTAGACTCACATTGATCTCATGAGAAAAACAGGCCGTGGGAACATTTGGGGGTCTTCAGCTTCCAGAGTACCCCCATCTCCCTAGGCTTGACTCCACAGTGAATGCCAAGCTAATGATTGTCCTGGCAGCCTCATGGTAATGACCACCAGCAGATGGGAAGACTGGCTTGTGGCTAGGAAGTGACTGAGCTCACCCTGAATTCTGATTTCTCTTCCATTATGAGAAATTTCTGTCAGTTCCAATGTGAGCCAAGGCTGCTGGGGCTAATGACTGGCCTTGCTTTATGATTCTTCTTGGCTGCACAAAGTAAATCCTTAGTTTCCTCTTCTGAAGCCGTTGACTTAGGAAAATTCTAGCTGACCCAGTGATCTTTATCCTAGTGGCCTTTGGGGCTCAGTGAGCTCAGAGTTGGCCCCACCTGGCAGCTGTACTTCAGTGGAGGTTTGCTACCTCACAATAGAGCAGGACTCCGTGTGGACAGCCCATCCCCACAGGCTCTGTCTGGGTTCAAGGCTTTCCTCGTCATCTCTGGATGATAGCTGGAGGTGAGACTTCCATCTAAACCTCAATCTTCTCATCTACAGAAAGGGAGGGGGAGATCTGGGAGGCCTCGAACCTGGAATCACAACCACAGCATGTTCCTTCCATGTGCTCACTAGTCATTACCCAGCGACTCAGCATCCCTCCCTGTACCTTCACTTCAGACTCAGTTTACCCTCCTACTCTTCAGCCTGAGTACTAGTCACTGTGCCAGTCACCACACACTTTGCTAATGCGCAGGGGGTGGAGGGGGCTTTGAGATAGGGAGGCATCATGGGAATAGTCATCAAGAGGTATATTTTGAAGATAGGATTTGGAGGGCAGCAGAAGTGACTCACTAGGTAAAGTCATCAAGTCATAAAGACTTGAGTTCAGACCCCAGCACCCATATAAAAGCCAGATGCAAGTATGTGTGTCCATCACTTCACTACTGGGGATGAAGGCAGGCAGACCACTGGGATTCAGTGACAGGCAGCCAGTCTAGTTGAATCAGTGAGCCTCAGATTCAGTCTCAAAAAAGTAAGGTTGAGAGCCACTGAAGAAGACACCCAACATCAACCTGTGGTCTCTCTGTGCACACACACACACACACACACACACACACACACACACACACACACACAGAGGCCTCATTTTGTAGCTTAAGCTGGTCTAGAACTCATGGTCTTCCTGCGGAAGCTCGGCCTCCTGAGAGTTGGGGTGATAAAGGTGTGCCACCACAACCAGTCAAGAGATTGGTTTTCATAAAAGACTAGGTTTTGTTGCACCCGTTTCCAAGTGTACAGTGTGATGTCATAGGGCACATGTGTGACCCCTATGTGAGGTACATAACTGTCATCAAATATTTGGGAGGTAGAAACAGGAGGGTTAGGAGTTAAAGGCCAGCCTGGGATACATGAATCCTGTCCCAGCTTCTCCCCCAAGGTACTTGTGTGTACATATATAGTAAAATGGGCATTACAGCAGAATTCATTGACCCCCTTCTCAGGTCATAGTTTTGCATTTCTTGCCTCCCAAAATGAGACTTTTAAGTGCGACACCTACCCCACAGGTTAAGGGAGTAGCATACAGACCTGGGATTTGCACAACCTGCAACCCATTTGTGATCCCATCTCTGTGTGCCTCAGTTTCCCTTATCTGCACAGCATGAATAACAAGCACTTCTGTCTGGTAGGTTCTGTGATGAGGGTTCTCCATAGGATCTTCACGAATCACTCAGCACAAGGCTTGGAACAGAACCAACATTTCATAATGGATGTCTTCATTACTTAGACTCTGTTATAGTTAACTAAGACCACACAAGTCTGCAGAGGCACCCTGTCACCCTGCTTCAAGTCTGCCCCTCCCAAAGCTAACATGTTTACCCTGTATCATTGTCACAGACATGTGGCTACTTCCACATACATGCCATTGGGATGCTGCATGGGTACTAGCAGGGTCTTAGCAGCTAGACCCCACTCCTTTTTTGAAGAGATCCCTCTGCATCTGTAGTGAAGGACAGTGAACACCGTGGCTCACTGTCTTTTATTCCATTTCATATAGGGAGCTCCTGAGGTCTGGGGGGGCAGGGAGGTCAGAAAGTTTATATCTTTGAGTTGAGGACCAGCAAGGATAAACTATTTTTATCCCTTTCCTGCTGGATCCTGCCTGCTTCAGGGTTTTCATGCCTGATGTAGAATTCTCTTCTTGGTACCTGCTGCATCCCTCCAGGGCCAGTGCCAATGTTACCTGCTTAGCAGTTCTTTACCCATTTGGCCCAGTGAGAACCATTTATGGCCACCTGTCAGATTCCATAATGCTCTATTCCTCCACCAAAGCACGTAGCTGACAACCCAAACCCTGCAGACCTCTTGCTGTGGTGCTGGTACAGGACAGGAAGTAGTGCCCAGAACAAGAGCATGGTGCTGTGAGCATTGCCCATGTCTCTCCCCATCCATATTATCAAGACCCCCATTCCTAATAAGATCACACTCAGAGCACAGGTTTTGGAAAGTAACTGAGTTGAGATGAAGCATAAGGGGTTGAGCCCCAAGATGAGATGATGACCTTTGGAAGGTGGGGGTACGGGGACCTCACTGTCTTTTGTAGGCAACTGAGAGTGAGATAGAGGGTGACAGCCCTCCTTACCAGACACCAACTCCGAAGACCCTGTGAACTTGGACATCACCAGAACTGACTTAAAAAGTAGTGTGCTTCCAGTCATATAATCTAAAGGATTTTTGTTACTGTAGCTTGAACAGAGCCACATCAGAACTCAGTCCATGGACCTGAGCCTTTTTCTAGAAGACTTTCACATCTCCTTTCCAACTGGTATTGTTTCATTGCCATTGACAGTGAACCCCAATTCCTGGTAGTTCAAAGCCATACAGTATAAGGGTCTGGGAAGGAAAGCTATCTACATCAGTGGTACTGAGTTCTCTGCCTGCCTGCCTTTCTCCCTCACTTTGGTCTAAATCACCTCAGTATTTCTGTGAACATTTGCTTCACCCAGGAAGCTTCACTTCAATAGACTGCTTTCTTGGTGCTTAGGAAAACATTGCGTGGGTGTTGAACATGTGTGTGCCGGATGTGTGTGCCACCTTTTTGGATACAAATTACAGAATCCTATAACCACCCTCCCAGGCTAATCCCATATTCCCCTATCTGTTTATGTCCCACAGGTGGCAGAATTTGTCCCAGACAAAATGGTCTCCTGAAGGTCAAGCACACACAGGGAATGGAGTAAAACTTTGAGGCTGGGGTAGCTTTGAACCCCATCAACCTGCTTCCCAAATCCACCCAGCCACTCACCAGAACAGTCTTGCCTCTATAATGGAGTTCAAACACTGGCAGAAAAGAACAAATTGGCCTGAGTTCTAACGACATCTTCCTGGGGACAGCATCCTCCTTCCTGCTTTCCCCTTGCCCCAGTCCACTGTGTGTCAAAAGCTGGCAGTGATTTCTCCTGAGAAGCAAGGACCAAATACAACCAGAGGAAGAAGGAAATGGAGCCACATGGCCAGGACACCACCAGTCTGAGGGGCCATTCTAGCTTTCAACATGACACACAGGTGGAACTTGTTTCTATCTAATCAAATCTGCCTCTTTCCTGCTCCCAGGCACCAGCTGCAGCTTTGGGAGCCCCTAGTGGAGATACACAGTATGGACCTGCAGCAGAAACCAGCCCCCAGCCAGAGAACTGGTGTACAGCGCTCCTTTGAATGCCTTGCAAGAAGGGACTTCTGACCCAAAGTCATGAACTGAACTGCTCTGTTTAGGAAATATTCTTTTGCCTTGGAGGAGAAAAGAAAGGAAGCCAGTATTGTTTCCCAACGCCCAACTGTGTGAATACAAGAGGAATTCTTTAAATTTGGATCAGGTAGTTCCTGGTGGAGACAGCCAAAACTCCTTGAAAAAAGGACAACAATTCATAGGAAAACATAGTTAACGGGAATGTGGCAGCAATACATGCCACAGACATGGGGGAGGCAGCAAGTTAGAGCCTTATTGAGCAATATTGCATTTGCTTTGTTAATCCAAGGGAAAAAGAAAAGAAAATTTAGTCTTAGTATTTACATGCCGTTACTCCTCACACACATGTCTAAGACAATTAGAGTCCTTTTCAAAAACAAGCTACACTTCATACTTACTCCCACCACCCATCAAAACAGCCCAGAGAATATGATCCCTGCATAGGAACCCTGCAACAAGTCCCCACCCCTCACAAGGCAAGCAGAAAGACTGGTCTGCAACACTGGGGTCCCCAGACACTTCTCCTATCTGGTTTGAGTGGATCTGAGAAGCAGGTTAAAAATAGAATTTATTGTGGGAGAGCAATTGTTTCCAAATGGACCATTTGGAACTGGCAGTGCCCATCAGCCACCCTGGCTCCTGTCTTATGACTCAGTCAGAACCCCATGATTAGTAATGTATCTTGGGGAAAAGAAGTATATCAGTGGACTTTGATTTGGTGGTGACCAGAAGTTAATTAAAAATATATGCTCAGTAGCCATGGTGTGGAGCAACTAAGAAATGCAAAATGTTTTTAAAAAAATCAAAACACAAATGAACACAATCCTGCTCTTCCTTCTACACATTGGTACACACTGAGGAACCGGAATGCAGAATTCTGATCTTGGGTGACATTTCTATACATGCATGCCATTAGGACCCCACCCCCATGCCCAGAGTGATGCTTCAGGGAATGCACAACTAAAAAGTAGAATCACTTTAGAAAAAAATGGCAAGCTGTTGGACATCTTTGAGTTCTATTTGTGGGGTATGTGTGTGTGTGTGTGTGTGTGTGTGTGTGTGTGTGTGTGTACAGATTAAAGAGCTGGGACAGGGCAATCTGGATACTGTTCAAGGCCACCATGCTATTGTTGGAAAGAGACAGCTAATTAAGAAAGGGCATGCTGGGTAGAAACCATTGATTTAAACTAAATCTCTTTTCCATGTTTCCCAGGGAAACTGCTCAGAACTAGGATAAACTGGAAATACCACTGCCTCACAAAGGGGCTGGAGAGTTCTTAAGGATATGTTTTGTTAAATAAAGAAGGGCTAAGCATGTCCCCATTCTCACTCTGAGCCCAGAGAAAGGAGACAGGGGATAAAATGCCTGATGTTTGCTGAGGAGGGCACTCCAGGCCATAAAGAGCACAAGGACCCACAAGTCGGGCCTGGAGCTGAGAGCTGTCGGGGCCTCTGATACTCAGGGGCCCAGAATTCCCTGCTGAGATGTTGCAATGCATGTCTGTCCGCTGAACTCCAGATCAAGAAGACCCAAATGAAAAGAAACTCCAGATGGACAGGGTGAGCCCTCATGCTGTGATCAGCTCAGGGAGACATCCCAGTTATGCTTTTTAAACTACCACGGAGGCTGGGGGAGACACAAGAGTCACTCATTGCCCAGAGGAGTAGCCAGACACACTAGGTTCTCTCAGTGTCTTCGGCCAATCCCCATAGCTGGGGGTGAGGTGTCTGGATGAGTTAGATTCTTGCCTTCTCTATCAAAGGCATCTCATTATGACTTTCTGGGACCCCAGCAGGGTGGAGCGAAGGTGTGGCTCCAGGTAGGTGAAGGATGACAGCCTTCACAAACTCAGACCCCCTTCCTAACCAGCAAGCACGTGGATTGCACAAGCATTCCTCCTTTTTTCCAAACATCGATGAGGGAGGCTAGTCTGTATGGGGGAGAGAAGGGGCCCAGCCACTGATATGCTGGTATCTCTTTTCTCACCAAGTTCTGGGAGCCCTTAGCTCACCTCCATCCGAGAAAGCCACACCCAAGTCCAATTTCTTGACCTATCCAGGGAACAGCCCCTCAGGATAGCCCTAACCAGCGTGGGATGGTGGGATGGGAGGGAATTTGGTTCTGGTGACAAGCAGTCAGCTCTCCTCTTCCACAGAGCGACAAAATAACCTGGCAGCCAGCCCCGGGTGCAGTTACAGAGAGATTCCAGAATCTGGAGGTTTGGAGGGGACCCCACTCCTAGTAGCTCCTCCGGACTATAAAAGGGAGTCTGTTCCCAGCCAGAGAGACCGACAAAGGACTAGAAGCTCAAGGCGGGAGTCCTTCAGATGTGTCCCTATCTCCGCGCTCCGGCAGGGATGAGATGCCCAGCCCGACTCTGGGCGGCCCGGCGAGTGGCGCGTGTGTCCTCAGATCAGCCACGACCCCCTACCTTCCAGGTCAGCCGCGACAACTTTGCCCCCTCTGGGCCGGGGCCCTTGGGGTGCTTACCTTCCGCCCGAGCTGCCGCGGGGCTCCCCAAAAGCAGGGTGACGAGAAGCAGAGCGATCCTGCCGGGTCCCGCGGCGTGTGGCCGTGCCACGGGCATCGTGGCTGCGGAGCCGGGATCAGCACAGAGAGATCGGTGTGGCAGGAGTCTTAAGCTGACGGATCCCAGCAGCGAGGTCCAGGCAGAAGGATCTGGGCTGCGGGATTCAGGCAGCGAGGTCCAGGCAGAGGGATCTGAGCAGAAAGCTCCGAGAACCTGGGTTCTGGAACGAGGTCCAGGCAAAGGGATCGGTGCAGCGAGGTCGAAGCAGAGGGATCCAGGCAGAGCGATCCGGGCAATAGGGTGGCGGACGCGCAGCCCGTGGTGGCTCTGGCCGAGCTGCACCGGGCGCCGGTGACGGGCAAGTGAGGAGGAGCCGGCGGCGGCTAGGGAGCGGAGGGCGGGGGCTGGGGCCCGAGCGAGCGAGCGAGAGAGCGAGCAGGAGAGAGAGTGAGCGAGCGAGCGAGGGGGAGTGAGCGCGAGGAGGCGGCCGAGGGCCGTTCCCGGGCAGTATGGCCCTCCGGCCCTGAGAAGTTGGTAAAATCTCTTTGTCCGGAGTGGGCCAGGGTCCCCTTTCTCTCGGCCGAGGCTGGGGCAACCAGACAAGGTGGAAGAACGCCTGGTGTGTCCTTGCAAACCCTGTCGGACAGCTGCCTGGCTTCTCTCTCCACTGCAGGCTCCTGAAGGCTCCACCCGTCTAGTGCCCTGGTACTTCTACAGGGAGTCCCAGTATCCTAGGAAGTCACACTGAGTGCATCTAGGGACCTTGCTGGACCAATATACAGGACCACAGAATCCCGTCTGATACCAAGAGGTTCTCCACCCTGGAGACACCCGGCCAACCCACCACTCATGTTATGATCCCACCTCCATCTGCTACATTCTTGCTGTCTACAGGGCCCTGAATATCCTCCAGGCTTCCAGGGCCTGAACCCCGTTTTCTCCTCCTCCAAGGAGAGCTTTGGGTCCAGGTCCATCCTCTGGCTGCTGCTGTCCAGTTCAGATCCTCTAGCAACGTGTCTTCTTTCCACAAATAGAGGAGACAAGCAGCCACTGTAGCCAGGCATTGGCCAGGGGCCAGGTGGGAGACGGAGCCTCCTTGTTCTTCACTTTCACAGGCCCAGCTGGCTTCCCAGGCCCCTCACCCCAAGTTAAAAGCCTTCCCTTCCCCCACCCCACCTTGCCACTCTGCAAAGGCAGGGAGCAGATGGAGAGAAGGTTGTAGCAATTGGGAAAACAAAAAAATGTCTTTAGCAGAGTGGAGGAGCTGGGAATCCCTAAAAAAGAAGTGGGGGGAGGGGAGCACTGCAGGGGGGAGGGGAGCTAAGAGGAGGAAGTCTTCAGGTCGGTCCTGGCTCCAGAAGCCCTTCCAGATGCCATTCACTTGAAGCTCAGATTCGATCCGGCTTAAGGTGATGGAGAACACACTATTTCCTCCATGCTCACCTGGGCTCTCGGGTCAGTAAAGCCTCGTGGGTTTCAGAAAGTGGAAGGTTGAAGCACATGGAAGTCCTGCTTTCTCCTTTGGAGGAACCCCCATGCTGTCCTGCCTTTATGCCCAAGGGATGGCTGCTATAAAGAGCAGACTCGCCCATCCCCTGACTCTCCGGCTTGCACAGGACTGAAGAACAGAAGTAGGAATACAGGAAAATGGAGCAGAAAGAAGAATTAGGGAGACATAGGTGCCACTTTCTCCTTGAAAGCCAGAGTAGGCCTCCACTGCTTGCCAGACTCTGTGCCGGGGTGTGGTATGTCTATTTCAATTTCATAATAACCATCAGTGATCATTATGATCAGCATCTCCAATGGATCCTTACAGAGAGGGTCAACCTCACCAAAAGCACTCAGTCAGGAAGTGGTGGGATGTGATAAATTCAAGGCCAGGTCTGAGTTGAAAATTAGACCCTTGTCCCCTTACATCCCATACATGATCCTTCCCAGCAACAAGGTGGGCTGTGACTTGGTAGCTCCTTCTGGCTTTTCAGTACCTCCCAGCTCTCAGCAGGCTATTTGCAGTTCATCACTGCTGTCACCATTTAGGAAGGTCCAGCATGAGCTTGTGTAGATACAATAGTGTCATAGATTATCAGCCCACAGTGGATGTTATCTAGTTCAGTTTGTGCTGAAACTCTGTAAAGAGGGACATTTAATAGTCTGAAGAGGTTGCTGAGAGTGTAAGGCAGATGGATTTCACCAAGAAGCGCTGGCTGGGGATAGAGCCAGAACAAAAACAATGTGTGTGTGTCTGTGTGTGTGTGTGTGTGTGTGTGTGTGTGTGTGTGTGTGTGTGATCTTCCCCATCACCGGTCCCATTTCACAGAAGAGTAAACTGAGGTATGGGGAAGCAAGATGACAGGTTTAACACCATGAATGATTCATGCCCAGGTTTGTGCTCTGTCTACTGCCAGATTATGCCTGGATTTGGCTTTGGGGTCAGTGTGACTTCCTGTGGCCATTGTCAACTGGGTAGGGAACCCCAGATTCTGTTCCTGCTGTTGGAGTGAATCTGGGATTCTATCCTTCTTACATGCTTCTGTGCAGTTAAAATCTGTCTATGAGGGCAGAAGGCCAAGAACAAGGCCAAGCGACCTGTGCTCTCCAAGTTGGGGTTTCCTCTTGTCAGACATGTGGAATGATTGGTAGTGTTCAGCAGTCTCTTCCCGCAGGGCAGGATGTTCTGTGTGCTCACTCTCTCAGGGTGAAAGAGGACTGTGGGACTAGGTTAGCTCATCTTAACATGCATGTGGCCTCAGGTACCCTGGGGAGACTGCAGTGTCGATCCCAGGTGTTTCTGAGCCCAGCTCTGCCTTTCCGAGAGTTTTCCTATGAATCACTCACCTCTCAGGACTTGGTCTCTTGATCTGTCTACCTATCAGTTCACCCAGTCACTTATCCACCCACCCACCCACCTATGGCACAAATTCTATTTGGTCTTATAATAAAAACCCAGAGCCAGATATTGGAAAAAAGCTGAAATATCAGAGAGACAAGGACCAAAACACAGCTACTTCTCACCCAGCCAACTCCTCAGCCCTCTCTCCATGAATCCCCAGATACCAAACTTCTTTGTCCCCAGCTCACAACGGAAGTTGCAGGGGAAGCTGAACTCTCTTCTCTCTCTCTGTGACTAGCTATCTTCACTTTTCAGCTTTCCTAGAGCTAGGATTAAAGGTGTGGGTCATCACTGCCTGACCTTCATGGCATGGCTCTGTGGGTGGCTTTGTCCTCTAACACCCCAGACTATTTTTGTTACATATACAATATATCATAACACCCACCCATTCTTCCATACAGCCATCCACCCACTCAATCATCTACCCATCCAGTTATATACTTTAAACATCCATCTATTCATCCATCCACCCATCCATCTACCTATCCTTCCATTCATTGACTTACCATCTATTCACCTCATCCTCATATCCACACATCCACCCACCTGCTCCACTATCAATCATCCATACATTTATCCACCCATAAAATCATACATCATCCCATCCACTCATGTACCCCAAAACCTATCCACCCATCTCTCTCTTCTACCTATCCATTTACCATTTACCTTTCCATCTAGCCACTTACCTCCAGTTACCTGTTAGCCCTTCCCTCCTCCTTCTTCTTCCTCCTGTCCCATTATTTTCTCTTTTTGTCCCCTATTCATCCATCCATCTGCTCTTCATCTGCCAATCTATCCATCTACCTGCTAGCCCATAACCTTTGTATTCAATGATTGGTAGTTACATGTCCGACTCAGTGCAAGGGGCAGTGAATGTAAGCATATGCCATCTCTTGCTTTCTAGGACTATCTAGTGAGGTCTGCCATTCCAAAGACTCAAGTTATTTCCAGTTAACCAATGCTCTGTGCCAGGGAAGCAGTTTCACATAGTGGCCAAAAGTCTGGGCTTTGAAACTTTACAGTCTGCAATTTAAAGGGTCTCCTAGTGATGAGTGTGTGACCCTCAACAAGATCCGAAAGCTGTGGAGGTCCATGTTTCTTCACACACTACCTAGACCAAGCATATTGTGCCTCTGTCAGGAACACTGTGCACTCAAAGACGTTTGTCACTGGGTACCGGAGGAGAAGAAAATAATCTGTGTTTTGAAGAATGGGAAGTGATATAAATGAAAACCTCACCAACAAGAGGGATGGACCAATAAAAGGAGGCATACCACCCTGCCGGCTTCTTCAGCCCCTAGTGGGAAGCCTGGGCCTCACTACACTGTGGATAGAAGTTGACAAAGACATGGTCAAGTGTGAGGCAGCCCGCCTCCAACTGGCGCACATATCACCTACAGAGAACAGTCGACCCCTTCGGTTTCTTTGGAGATGTGCCCCTCTTCAATGCCGGTGTAAGGAGACGATGCCTTTACTTTCCACATGAGAGTTCACAGAGCACAAAGCCAGCTCATGGAGTGATCTGCATCCTCCAGAGGTCAGAGGGGACAAGAAGCTGCCCATAGCCAAGCGCATAGGGAAAACTCAAAGACAGGGACATCCATGCAATAGGCACCACAGTTGGCATCTGCGAGTTCAGTGGGAAGATTTTCATGAAGCGTTATGTGCCCTGGCTTCAAAGAGGAGAAGAAAACTAACTGATGACTATGTATATTTATATAGTCTGATGTTGCAAACCATGACACACATTTTCAAGGCCACTTAGAACAGCCTTTGTCTACATAAGTGCACTGGTGTGTTATCCTAAACCTAGTGAGACTGGGGTATAACTGCGCCTTTAGGCTCAGTAGATTTAATTGGAATTAGACACACCTGGATTTGAGCCAGAATTCCTTCCTGGGATGCAGCCTGTGAGCCTCAGTTTCCTCATCCTCAGGCATCACTAGAGACCACAGTGTCATCTTTGAGGGAAGATGGGTCATTCCAGGAAGCTGTGCACCTAGCCTGACTTAGCATGGTTCTCAACAAATGTGATTGATGTCTCTGCTTTCGGAGTTGCTGATGAGCACTGGGTGGTGAGGCACACAGGCTGCAGGAAGCCGCTCATGTGGGGTTCGCTAAGTGAATTAGTCAGCATCTAGACCCAGAAACAAGTCTGGCTGAGGTTAAGGGCACAGAGAAACTAATGCTCTGGAGCCTTTCAGACTCTCGGCCAGTCAGATCTGTTTTCTGGGTGACTGGCTTCCTGCAGAATTAACACAGACAGCCTGCTCTGTTCAATTCCAGGAACATGCTATAGACCTCTGCTTTCCTCTCAAACCTTACCAGTCTCCTCAGTGTGGGATACGGAGGGGCCAGGCTGGGTCAGCCTTCTACTACTCAATATTTCATTCTTATTCCCAGCCACATCCCAGCCTTGGCACCCAAGGGAGAAGAGGAAGGACAGAGGGTTAGGCATCTGCAGAACTTCTAAGGCTTGCAGGAAGAAGCCACACGCCCAAGTCAGACAAGTCTATGAGGGTCCATTTTCCAACACTGTCCCAGTAGAGTGCTACCTTGGCATAAACTGAAGTTCAAGAGCCCAAGAGATTGTGGGTTTCTGATGCCTCCACAACAAACTCCTGGGCTCAGTCTAGATGTCCCTTACCCTCTCTGATCTGAATTTTACCCATTTGAAAAAATAGATTATTAGGGAAAAAAAGTCACCTCCCAGTCCCAAAGATCAGTGAGTCTCAGTATCAGCTTTATATCCAGTGCCTGTTGGATTCTACTGGACCCGTCCTGGTGAGAAAGAAAGCTAACATTTGTGAGCACATGCTTGGCCTTCAACACCTGATGCCCACCAGGTCCTCGAAACCACCTAAGAGCTCAGATTGTTTATTATATATCAAACCAAACTTCTACTCAGCCCACAGAACCCTCTTCAAGTGACCCCTCCACACACTGTTTAAAACAGTTTCACTCTCTGCCCCAGGCTGGCCTTTTCTCCATTCCCCAGTGCTGGGGCAAGAGGCATGGGCCACCACACCCCTCTGCTCAAACCTGTATGTGCTCCTTTCTGAAGATTTTGACCTCAGACTTGACTGATCTTTTCCTTTTGACAACTACCTGGCTCCCCTCCAGAAAGGCCTCCCTCCCTCCGTCAGTTTGAAATCTTTCTTAGCTTAGGAAACGGTCCACACACCTTCTGAATTTATTTAGGTGCTTATACGTGTGTTATTGATGTTCTGCTAGACTGAGCTCTGCGGATACAAGGACCTTTCGCAACACGAAGTTTCAGCAGGTTTTCAACAAAAGCCTCGTTAAATTTTGAAGAACTTCCTGAGTAAATCTTCTCTTTTCAGGCTTGTAGACAAAGGCTCCTTCTCCCATCACCAGCCTAGAAGAAGCAGAGCTTGGATTTGCATTCAAGGCTTCTGGGCCTGGGCCAGGGGCTGTTTGCCACTGAATTACCTGCCTCCCCAAGCCTGGGAGCTAGGGACTGTCCTTAGTGGTAAGGGTCTACACCAGTGGAAACCCTCCACTAGTGACATGATTCTGAGCTCCAAGGTCTATGTGTCGAGAGCACTTCAAACACCTCAAGAGAGGGAAATAAATGCTAGCAATGCTGTGAAAGCCTGCTGCTCTCCACACGGCATGGCTATTGCTGATTATTAAAATAATGGTATGGAAACTACACAGGCTTTGTATATAGTTGCTCTATGTCAGCTTTGTTTGTTTCTCCTGCTGTTGCCATGGCAGTGAGGCTGTCTGGGTAACTTCGGGTTTCTGCTTGATGGAAGGGAATGGATTCAAAATTGCTCAGGACAGGGAAGGGGGGCGTTGATAGTCAAACGCAGGCTTTTTCTTATCTGTGTGCTTCAAAGCTCCATATATCAATAGCAGCCATGCCCTGAAGTCGTACATGTAGATAAAGGCTGCTCCTAACCTGTAGTCTCCATGTCTCCCAAGTACCCCGCAGTATCAGGGCTGCAGATCTTAGAATGGCTGTCAGCATTTCTGGCTCCTGACCTGGCCGCAGACCCATCTGCCAGAAGTCCTTCTCTTCAGGTGCCTCATTACTCACACATTCTCATCTGTGATGGCTGCCTGCCTGTTGGTCTTCCTGGTTACCTACCACAGCATTTAAAGCATGACATCCCAGCTCCACACCCCTTTTTCCTTGCTGGCCCTCACATTTGATAGCTTCCTTTTCTCCTACACTTATAGTTCCTTAAGCACACACGTTAGTTCTTGTAGCAGCCTCAAGGTTCTCCAGGATAGGCAGCATTGGAGTCTTGTTCAGCGTCTAACATGGTCTAACACAGTTGGAGGGTGAGTTCCAGGACCCTCCTGGGACATCACACTGTTCAAATGGAACAGTGTACATCTATAACCGCTGTCCATCTTTAGACTTGCCTCTAGTGATGTGCGGTCTTACGGAATCAGCATTATTGCATTGTTGTTGAGTACTGACGAGGATATGCCTGTCTGCACTCCAGGGGTGTGGCTGTTTTCAACCATAGGTGGGTGAATCTGGGGATGTGGGAACTCAGTATATGGACCATGTAGACAATCAACATACATGGCTGAACCAAATTTGAAAAATAAACAAAGCAAAGAGAGAATGCTTGGGGGGGGAGGCT